>OX463860.1:2274691-2389691 GCA_949825065.1 Odontocerum albicorne | reverse complement strand
AGCCAGTGTTTGAGTTCAATAAAATCAAGTTTTAAGTAATCACTCAAGCGCTCTCTGACTGAAATTCGTGTATGTTTTTCGTCCCTTATTTCATGAATATCACCAAGTTTAGCTTTAGCGAGCCACAGGAGAAGAATAAATATAAACATTTCTGCGTTATCACGACTGAACTCATAAAAAAAAGTGAAACTGACATGATACTGAATGTGATGACCTGGCATGAGGAGGACTGGAGTTTTGTGCGAAACGTGAGTTATTTACTTATTTTTAAATTATTATTTTTATTACTTTAAACGATGATCTGGTAAAACTGAGAAAATGGTGAGCATTATGAGAGATATTATAAATCAAAGGAAACAGAAAGATGATAGAGAAGAAAGAAAAATCAGTAATGAAACACGTTATTTTATTGAGTTAAAGTTAAAAGTCGTTTTTTAAAACATGTCAATGACGGAGCGAGTCTAACATTAGTATGTAACTGATTCCAAAGGCTCACAGCATGAAGAAGAGCGGTGAACTAGGAAACCTAATTCATAATATCTACCATATTTAAGCGTAGCGCAATTCCATTATCATAAATGTGCTGAATATTTTCGGCGAGATATAAAAGAGTGGCGGAACAATTAAAGATATTATATAAAAGCGAAAGCTTACACTTTGCACTTTACCTTGTATACTCGTTTAGTCATTATTTCGTTAGTTATTCTTTCCACATGACCAGCCTATCTTTAAAACTCTTTTTAACCTTACTTTATCCAAACTATCCCTTTTCCCTCCAGTTTTTCATATTAAACCCAAAAACCTCAAATATTGAAGAAATAATCAAAGTCGATTTCATAATTCATCAAAGGTTTTGGATTCAACTCTGTGGAGCGTCAATTTAGAATATTGAACAGTAAATTACTTTGTAATTCCACTTTTTTCATCAATCTTCGCAACACGTGTTTCTACTTCCAATCCCGAGGCATTTTTTAGGCGGAATGATCCTGGTTTGTTACAATAGTAGTGCTTTGTGTATTTGTAATAGTTCTAAATTCTTCTTCAATTTCTTTCAGAAAGTCAGCCTTGTATTTTTCCATTGGGTCAATAGAGCATATAAAGAGGTTTTCAAAAGTATAGTTGACGAGCCTTGTTCAGATTTATTGGTTAGTTATGAATTGAAAAAAAAAACTATAACATAAGTGCTGATTGCATCATTAAAAAGGTATGTATATTTTTAATTGAAGAACCTGCTGTGGACGAATTATAAATAACTGTTTTTTTTTCAGAAGGATAAAATATGCAGACTAGCTTTTATTGTGAAAAATCATGGGATATTAATTCACTTTTCACGATAAAAGCTATTAATTGCTGAAATATTTTAAATCAAAATGTTTTTTTTTATTTGGTAGCCTGGAAAATCTAGATATTTTCCCTTAAAATTTGAAGGAACTAACTTTGTGGATCATTTTCATTTCAGAAAAAAAACAAGATTTTTATGGCAGCAATATTTAAACGTTACATCAGAAGATCTCTAAGCTTTAAAATTAAGAAAATGGTTTATAAGCATTCTGTTTCTATTGAGCCACAGTTGTGAATTTCGACTCTGTTTGCATCCAAGTTGTCATGATTGCAAACTTCGAGTCTTCTCTCAGAATGTTGACAAATGTCGAGTCTTCTCTCAGAATGTTGACAAAATGTCGAGTCCTCTCTCAGAATGTTGACACGTATTGGATGTGCTTCATCAGTACAAAGCTCCTTAGCTTCATGCGCGCAGTCTGTTGCGTTTGTCGAACTGATGTTGTATTTGTGTTGCATTTACTGACCATCTGCAGCGCGATGCTCATCGGCTTTCTCTGTTGTTTGTCTCTCGCGCTGTTGACTCAGACAGTTGCGCATATATTTAGCACACTTTATTATTGATTTGAATAAATTTATCCATACTTATGTAAGGAATTTTTTTTTTTACGGCAAATACCTTCTCGAAGTGAGTACATTCACAGTTACGAGTAGGGGTAAACACTGTTGTATGGATATGACTTTGGATGTAGCATCATTGCTTTGACAAAAGTTTGACAAAAGAGTGGACATCTGTGGAGCTGCAAGAGGTAAACATTTAACAAATAATGTCTTTTGTGTTTAAATGTCATCCATTATACTTCAATGACCAATGTAAAAAAATTTGAAATCAAAGCAAATTGTGTTTTATTCAATAATTAAAAAAAATAGAATTAGAAAAACCACTCAATTTGAAAGTCTCTATATTTGATCAAATTCACGTATTTAATAAATAAATAAATATGTCGATGATATAGTGGTACTGACGGAAACAGGATCTGCAGTTTTTAATGAAAAGCATAAATACGTCAGGTTTCGAGTAAGGAATGAATTTTATTGTTCTTATAACTTAATGTATGTTTTTTATTCGACAAACTCATAATGTCGTATTACTCAAGACGACCAAGCAACCTATTGTAGAAATTTTCAGTTTCGAATATCTATGAAACATAATAACTTAAAGGCCTTAGCCCAGATAGAGAAGTACGATGCCGAATTGAATTGCAACTTACAAGAATTCTTAAGATGAGATAATTTTTCTTCAACGATAACTTAAATCATAAACTTTGTCAACACATAAATAAGTACTACACATGACCTGTTCTAATTATTTACGTTGAGACATGGATCATTACCGGAATGCAAAATAAGCTGGATGCATTTAAAATGTAGATTAACCCTACAATGCATGACATCATGGATTTTGATGAAATTTATACTCAGCATAGAAAAAGTGATGTTTACAGCGGGAAAAATAATGAAAAAAATCATTTAACAATTTTAAGTGTTTTTTATTATTGAAAAAATGCATGAATATGCAAATTTGCTTCACATATATTGTATATTGTTGATTTTTACCATGCAGATACGTTTTTACATGAAAATGCTCAGAGTTTCTTGGTAACATCATATCTTAAACAAACAGGTACTACGATGAGCTAGTGTAGAACAGATAATCTTAAATACCATTAAATGTTCAAAGATTGCCTTTATGAGTTATATACCGAGAACAGAAAAACAAAACTTTTTAAAATTAATATTGATTACCAAAATCTTAGTTTGACGAGAAATTGGTAAAAGGTGATAATTATCAAGTAATTTGAAGAGTTGTTCCGTGCCGCCAAATATAGACATATTTTTTCAAGTCTTCGCCAACGTCAGGTAGATTGGATACGGTACATGATAAATAAGAAGAAACAAGTGTGTCTCAACAATGAATATATAAAGGTTTTTTATTAGAATTGAGACAAATAATGATTAAAAGTTTCATAGCAAGCATCATTTAACGGTCCACACTGCTCTATGGTATAAGGAAATGGACAATCATGGTTTATAAAAAAAAAACTGATTGAAATCATTTGAATCGTGATTTTACATGAAATAGTACTGATACTAGTAACTCGGTTTTATTTTTTTGTCCAAAACAATATACTCGTATTTAGATTGGGCGATTACTTTGTGTCTGGCCGCTCTGTTGTAGCTACATCATTTGGTCATTTCCATTTAGTATTTATGTTCCACGTTGGAGAAGAAGCTGCAGAAAGACGTTGGTTTACTGATTTTTGGAAGATTTTCGATACGTTCATCTCCAAGCTGAAAGAGGTAAGAATTCATGACGATCTCTTGAGATGACTCAAATCCTACATTTGTGTAGATCGCAGTTGATTATTGTGACTGACTGTTTGTCTAGTCCTATAGATGTAACTTCAATATAAAACAATCCCCTTAAAAAAGTTCTAGTTAAATGGTTCATCTTATCTAACGGGAATAATCATGTAACTTTGTAAGTACATTTCAACGCAAGTGCAATACATATGTTAACGCAAATAAAAAAGTAAAATAAACAAAAAAATAAAATGCACCGTTATGAACTATCAAAAATGACCACAAGGTGAATCTCAAGGAAAATATGGATCCTTATCCTATGGAAAGTGTTTTAGAGTAAGGTATTTCACCTCTCAGAAATAAATCTCGTAGACGCAGGACTGAAGTATGTAACGGAGCTTTTTTTAGGCTGGAAGTTGTTGGCTAGATTCTATTTAGAACCCAAATCGTTAAAAGAAATATTGTTTGGTTTTCACTTAAAGTATTTTTAAGATCTTTTCCTTGGTTGAAAAAGATTTTCATATGGCAAAACTTCATCAATGATCGTATTTTAAACTTTTAATTTAACAAAATATAGAAGTGTATAAAAGCATACAAACCATAAGGCAGTTTTCATGCAGGAGTAGACAGAAACAACAGAGCGCCATATTTTTCTATATTTAAAAAAAAATTATCCAATTTGCACGGATTTCTCCTGTTACACATATGGGGTCTGCTTCTAGCGTTAGCTTATTCGTTAGGTAGAATATCAGCCAGGATTCTTCTCATAGTGCTAGGCGGTACTGAGAACATATCAACTGTGTAATTAAGTTGGTTCAATATCTCTATACCACGCGTGACTGAGTGTTTAGCCATGATATTCCTCCTGAAAGTTGGTATGTACGAGTATAACAGAGGCTTTCACGGCTGTATGGTATTTATTAGGTATATATATAAACTTAAAGCAGCCTTGATAAACCTTAAGTAGAAATATCGCCATGAATTATTGTCTTCTTGTTTCGATGCTTCATATGTTTTGTTAAGTGCAATATTCATCTCTACGCACAAATTTCGTCTCATCAACATTACCATAGAACCCATACGATTCTTTTACTTCTTCAAAGAAAATCTTAAAATTACAAAAAAATTACTGTTATTGTGTTTAATTTGAAACTGTTTTAACGCACAATTGTATATCACTCATATCGGAAGAAAATTGTTAACAAAGTTACTTTACACTTTTTCCATAATCACAGTTATAAATATTTAAATTTAATATTAAAAAGCAACTGGCCCGTCTGAAATAGAAGTTTTTTTTTAATAACTTTTATTAATAAATCCGATTATTCAAACCCTTGAACACATTTGAATTAAATTTAATCTTCAACTCTTATTTGATGTGTATACATACATACAATCCACATCCTAGTTGCAAAGATTCCTGTCTCCCAGCCCGAAGGTCGCGGGTTCGAATCTCGCTAGAACCCAGATATTTTTCAGAAAGGATTCCAGTCTGATATTCACTTAAGGTCTCTTTTACATCTTTCTGATAATATGCTCGCTAGGTTGTATTGCTTACAACGCAAATGTAATTCAATACAATACCCTCACGCCAAATCCCTGTCAAGGTAGGCAAAGTATCTCATACTATTTCTACGATTTCTCTGATTAACCCAAATTCACAAATATTCCTGACTGTTTCGTTCCACGTGCCCAAATCATATTTGAGTGCTCTGCTTTACCTTAATCAATATGTCAGCCTTATGTTCAGATTCACCATTTTTCCATTTATTCCGTATTATTCTTCCCATGTATTCTTGTATAACATGCTAGACAATTATCTTCCCATTTATTCTTGTGTAACATGCTAAAGAATTATCTTCCCATGTATTCTTGTATAACATGTTAAAGAATTATCATCCCATGTATTCTTGTATAACATGCTAAAGAATTATCTTCATATGTATTCTTGTATAACATACTAAAGAATTATCTCCCCATGTATTCTTGTATAACATGCTAAAGAATTATCTTCCCATGTATTCTTGTATAACATGCTAAAGAATTATCTTCCCATGTATTATTGTATAACATGCTAAAGAATTGTCTACCCATGTATTCTTGTATAACATGCTAAAGAATTATCTTCCCATGTATTCTTGTATAACATGTTAAATAATTATTATACCATGTATTCTTGTATAACATGCTAAAGAATTAGCTTCCCATGTATTCTTGTATAACATGCTAAATAATTATTATCCCATGTATTCTTGTATAACATGCTAAAGAATTAACTTCCCATGTATTCTTGTATAACATGCTAAAGAATTATGTTCCCATGTATTCTTGTATAACATGCTAAAGAATTATGTTCCCATGTATTATTGTATAACATGCTAAAGAATTATCTACCCATGTATTCTTGTATAACATGCTTAAGAATTATCTTCCCATGTATTCTTGCATAACATGTTAAAGAATTATCTCCCCATGGATTCTTGTATAACATGCTAAAGAATTATCTTCCCATGTATTATTGTATAACATGCTAAAGAATTATCTACCCATGTATTCTTGTATAACATGCTAAAGAATTATCTTCCCATGTATTCTTGTATAACATGTTAAATAATTATTATACCATGTATTCTTGTATAACATGCTAAAGAATTAGCTTCCCATGTATTCTTGTACAACATGCTAAATAATAATTATCCCATGTATTCTTGTATAACATGCTAAAGAATTAACTTCCCATGTATTCTTGTATAACATGCTAAAGAATTATGTTCCCATGTATTCTTATATAACATGCTAAAGAATTATCTTCCCATGTATTCTTGTATAACATGTTAAAGAATTATCATCCCATGTATTCTTGTATAACATGCTAAAGAATTATCTTCATATGTATTCTTGTATAACATACTAAAGAATTATCTCCCCATGTATTCTTGTATAACATGCTAAAGAATTATCTCCCCATGGATTCTTGTATAACATGCTAAAGAATTATCTTCCCATGTATTCTTGTATAACATGCTAAAGAATTATCTTCCTATGTATTCTTGTATAACGTACTAAATAATTATCTTCCCATGTATTATTGTATAACATGATAAAGAATTATCTTCCCATGTATTTTTGTATAACATGCTAAAGAATTATTTTTCTTCATCTCGTAAGTAACATCCAACTCTTGGATAATAGAGACGATGGTGCCCCTTTACGGTCCATTGATACAAAACATCACCATTCAACATTACGTGTCGAAGAGAACGTTCATGTTTATTTTTTTTCCATCGTCCACGTCTCCGTTCCATACAGTACAATGGAAAACATTAGTGTCTTATATACTCGTATATACGGATATCGGAGTTTTCAGTAAACTAATCTGGCTAATAAATAATGATTATTAATATTTCAATTATGTAATTTGTCATAAATTTAGATAATGATTGCAATAGAATAACTAATCTGATATATTCAGAACGATAATAACTAACTGTATAATGATCATTATGCTTGATTCGTCTAGTACATAGAATTAAATTTGTGATTAAAATTTTGTTACGTACCACTGACTGATCAATTTAAACTCGATTCAAGATCAGTTGTTACAAAATACTGTTAAAGTTAACAGCAAAATGAAACGAAACAGGTGGCTGGTAATTTTTATGTTTTATATTCCATTGATTCAAACCAATCGGCCAAGTGCTTTGCGTACTGAATTATACGTAAGTTAAACTGTATTTTTAAAAGTTAGTTTAAGTATTTAGCTATCCAGTTATATTCAAAGATTTTTTAACATCACCTTATGAATGTAAGCTGCAACATGTTCAAAATGTAGGTCACCATTTAAGCCACACCTTTTCAAAAGGATCACTATGGTATTTCTTATATATTCCTGTTTTAAAATAATTCTTAACCAGTCAGCATACATAACTCAAAGGTAAACGCTATTGGTCTTACAACTGGATTTTTTTTTCCATATTAAAGTAAATAAATTAAATCTATGGTTTTCAGTTATATGTTGGCAATTTATAAGTATGAAATTATTAACAGCCACGAGTTTACTGAGTGCAGTAAGTACACTATTGAAAAAAAAGAGCATGTATTAGAGTAAACAGTGTCTTGACTAAGTGGGTCAATGATTCAAAAGGGGGAAAACAAAGATCTGTTATGTCACCCTGGTTGTTTGATATTTACAACGATTCGTGTGCGAAGGAACTAAGGAGGTCAATGGGTAGCATTTAAATCTCAAAAAGCAATTAATGTGAACTGCTGTTTGCATATAACACGGTAGTTATAGCGGGGAATGAAAATGAATTACTGAAGACGTAAAAAAAATAATGAAGTCAATGGATGACAATGTTTGATACAACAAAAATGATCAGATAAAGTTTGACTATTCGATTAGATGTATGTTATAAGTAGAATAAAAAGAAAGAATCTTGAGAAGGTTTGACTGTTCAAAGGAGAAATATTTACTTAATAGAGAGTGAGGAAGAGGTAGACTGAGAGGAAAGAAGGACAAAATAAGATATTTTAATTGTGAAACATGTTTGAAATTAAAAAAAACAAGAGAGCTTGTATGCCGAGATATTTGAATGTTGAAGAGACAAAGGCTTTCTTCTCGGAAAAAAGACGTGGTAATCTGTACGTTTGTTGGCAACATAAATTTAGTACATGACATTTTTGTATGTATTAAGAAGCACCATCCCAAAAGGAAAGTCTTTGGAGCAAGACAACATGCAGATCACATATAACATAAATAGCGACTCTGATCGATGAAGTGTTATTTAAAACACTTGCATCTTGTGAGAGACCAGACGGTGAAGTTGCTTGGATTTTTCCTACCTCGTCATCGATTTTGTCGATCTCCCGACTCGATCTCCAATAGCTTAAGGTTGTTAGACATGTTTTTGGTCCTATGTTTTCTGATTGAGTGATCTTACGTACTTACTAGCGTGTCAGAAACGTATTGATCTAAGTGTTGCCTCTCACTTTTTTTTAAGAAGATTTTTTGTGTGCAGGGTACTAACATCTAGAAATACCATCGCCTTCTATCACTATCAGTTGTAAGAATGTGCCTAAAGTACAACATGGAATGTGGACATATTTAGTTCAACACTATCAGAGTCTGGAGGCTGAATTGACTGATTAATGAGTTTTATATTTTGAATTTATTTTTTAATAACAAGTAATATTTTCAATGACCTGCAGATATAACGAAACTGTACATGAGATGATCACTGGTAATGGGGATTTTAATCGTTGTTTTTTTTAATAAACTATACATTATATGTGAAAAAAAATATTTTCTTCAAGTGTCATTTTAATGATTTGTTTCCTGTAAGTGGTCCTTTGAATGAAAAAAATACGGAATGCTTCGTGCGGTCCTAAAATATTGCGTGTGAGGACTTCACGCATAAGAGCACTGCAAAGTGAAACCGAATTTTTTCCAGGACTTAATTAATTGAAGATTAATTTTATTCAAAGGGTCCCTATAATGCCCTTGTAAGAAAAGTTGGACCTTGCGCCCCGCATGAAAGTGTCGATTACAAAAATTACACGTTTGTTGAAGTGAAATTAAACGCACTGAGCAAATCTGAAGTAAGGATTCAAGGAGCATACTGGTATGAAGAAGACACCTACATGGATGATGTGAGTTTTTCTTTTTTTTTTACACTATATTATTACATACGTGCCACCACGCCATCTCTATCGGAGTAGGCTGAAAGGAGAGATAGCCAGATTTTTTTTTAAGTGATACAAATCTATTGACTCTTCAACATCTTAATACCTTGTCATACATCTCTTACGATTCTTCAGACTTTAACGTATCTTTTTTCCAAATATGTGATAGTAAAACATTCGGCTAAAGATTTAGTGTGATGTACGAGTATGTGTAAAGTGTTCATATACAATTATGAATGTTGGAAGGACTACCAAAATAGTGTTGCCTTCAAGTGCTTCCTAAAGCTACACATACCACCCATATTTCTAGCACTTAGGTACATATCATTCCCCGCCACTGACTATTAAAAACAAAAAATGTCTAATTTCGATAAAATGCGTCTTTTTAATTTAATATTGAAATCTCTGCCTTTCTGTTTCAGTTTTTTTTTTCATCCTAAACAAACCGTTCCGTCTCAATCTTGTTTCTAGTTTCCCTGGAATCATTTCGGCAATATTGTTCAATGAAAGTGAAACACTGGAAATATGATATTCGACAAAAAATTTAAAATAACTGTTAATATATAAAAATCCAATTCAAATGTAACCCAAAAATAATCAATAAAATTAAAATAATAAATGGACAATTTATAAAGCACCATTTAGAAAGCAAACTCTCCTCTTGGGCGTTCTAAATCAATTCGTTCGCGACACTTTTGTCAGTGTAAACTTTTTAAAAGCGAACTAAAATGACAATATATCAGCCAAGCAACCAGCTTGAAAATGCATTGGAGTCAAATATGTCTACAAAATTAGACTTATCTTTATTTGGTTATTTAGGCATTCATGTTATCTGACACTCATGTGACTTGCATTTATATAATACAAAATATACCATTTAAGAATTCGTCTACCTTTATAGTACGGGGTTCCGTCGTTTGGTCTTCCATCCATGGGTTCCAGGTTTGATTCTCTAAGATGATGGTATCATAGGGCACGCCGAGATAGTTTGGGCATGTGGAACGAATGAATGAAAAAAAACTAATAAAACAGATATATAGTGCAAATGTGAGAAAAACACGTAAGAGGAAGACCAATAAATGTATGTTTGGATCAAGTTAAATAAATAATAATAAGATAACATAAATACAGGTTTTTTAATAGCAATGTATTACGTGAGTCGTCCAGAAAGTAAAGAACGTTTTGACATAACTAAATAAAAACGAAAGATATCAACACAAAACTTTATTGACAAAGTTACAGTACATTACTCTATTTTTTAATGTAGTCGCTATAGCAGTCAAGGCCCTTATTGTAACGTGGAACCAATTTTTCAATTCCAATGTTATTCTCTTTTACCGCCAAAGATTTGAGCCAGGATGTCACTTCTTGTTTGAGGTCTTCATCGTTTGCGAACTGTTTTCCACCCGAAAATTCTTTTAGTTTCGGGAATAATTGAAAATTGCTTGGTTCCAAGTCAGGGCTGTTAGGAGGATGTCCAAAAAATTTCCACTTAAGACGTTGAAGTTTTAGCTGTGTTCGTGCTGATGCACGAGGCCGCGCATTGTTATGAATCAAAACCACCTTTCCCGACAACATTCCAAGTCTCTTGTTTTGGGAGGCGCGTCTAAGTCGTTGAAGAGTTTCACAATAGGCCTCTGAGTTTATTGTGTGTCCTCTTGGCATAAACTCTACGTGGATCAAACCCTTTGGATCTAAAAAACTGTTGCCATCACTTTTCTGGTTTTGAGATTCGGTTTTTCTTTTCCGAGCACACATCTTTTGTAGCCAAGGTGATCGATCTGTCACTATTTCATGTAGGAGCGATCGTGAAATTTCTGAGAAAGATTAATGTACTGTGCTGAAAGTTGCCAATAAATTTCGATAGGCTGAACATTTTGGGCATTCAGAAAACGAATGACACGACGCATTTCACATTTGGCGGAATTTTTGTTGGGCGCAGCCATTTTGAAAGGTTACAGAACAAAGACGCACGATCGTTCAAATAACGTTACAAAACTCGGCTCGCACTAAAGCGAGGGAAGGAGATAACTGGCGTGCATACGATCGCGGTGGTGGGGGATCGGCAATCGTTTTTTACTTTCTGGACGCGCCTAGTATGTACATATTTCGATACATTCCAAAATCACATATATCTCGTATATCTCAAGAAAAATAGCAGAAAACACAAATACAGGAGAGAAACTATCAAAAGATCTGGGTTCATCTCATAACACACTCCCCCTTCCCCGGCCGAGATAAACCCTATCAATATAGAGCGAGGCCACCGCGAGGACACCAGATTGAATGATACGTTCAAAAGTGTCAGAGAAATTGTATTGTAGAATATCTATGGATGTAAAAGTTAATAAACATGTGTGTTGAGATAGGAAAATATGGCACTCTGTCCTCTCTTTATTCCTTAAAAAAGATATTTTATTTTACATGTATGTATTTAACTTAAGAAATTATTATATAAAATATAATTTGTGCTAGCGTTGATAGCAAACAGCTGGACTTTGGAAATATTGATATACCTATATCAGTTAAAATAATATAAATGTGTACGTATTATTAATTATGTATGTTCAAATGTTTTTGTATTTAAGGTTAATTTGTCCCCGAGATACATTTACCATAAAATAATGGGATGATCATATCAATTATTCATAGATAATGTATTTATTTACATTATATATCTAACTCTGATGTAAACAATTATGACTTTAAGGAGCTAATATATTAACTATACAATAAATAAAATTTGAAATGATTCTAGCTTAGTAAAATTATAACCTATTCTCAGTACAAAGCTAAGTCTGCAAAATTCCACGGATGCTATTTTATCTACATGCGGTACAAAACTCAGCTTCTCATCAAATATAACACCAAGATCAGGGACCAGCAAAACAGTTTTCTGTACTATAAAACTTATTACAGTGTCGTATATATGTTACAACCATGTTTGACTGTAGATATTCTATTAATTTTTGGAATTTTTATTTTTTGTAACCAACGAATACATAAAGTATATTTTACCGTTAATAATAGAATAATTTAAACATTAAAACGATTCTATAAATTATTATTTTTTTTTTGTTGGCAGACTAAAGTGATTGAAATGTTTGTTTGGAGGAACGACCAATTTAAATTATTGTTAAAAAGAATGGTTACAAACTCATGTCACGATTTATTGTTCAGACCCATTTTGCAAACGTATTTAGGCATGAACAATGACTGCCTAATAAAAAAGGTAAAACGCTTTTTTTTAAATATTATGAATATTTTATTGATTCCTTTCAATTTAAAACGCCTTTTTGTATTAAACTTTTAAAATGTTCAGCATTATTTGCTTAGGAATAGAAACTCCACTTGCATAAGATAAAAATTGAAAGTGTTTCATAGAAGAACAAAGGTCTTACTCGAGTGGAACAAATATTTTTCAGAACTGTACGAGAGTGATGGTACTAGTAGAAACAACGTGAGTCCGGTATAGGTGAAAATAGTGAGCGTTTAGAAACTTTGAATTAGATCATTTTACAAGAAAAAACGAATCGCTTTAAAAGACATGAAAAAAAGGAAAGCGTCAGATGCCGATGAAGTGATCACATAATTAATAGTATATGGGAGGGAACAATTGATCGAGTGACTTAGGCAGTTTTCAACAAATGTTGGGAATGTGATAAGACAACGAAGCATTGAAGGCGAACATTGATTGTTAAATTATATTTCAGTTAAGGTGCAACAATGGAATGCAGAAGTTACAGAGCTGTCAGTTTGCTTAGTGTAATAAGTGTGTGAAATTGTGCAGAAAAATTGTGATAGAAAAGTGAGAAGAAATACTCAAGAAGTGTGGGATGCTCAATGTGATTTGAAAAAAAGTATGTGACCGCGTGATAAACGACAAGCTATGGAAAATATTGAATGAATGTGGTTTTTAATGTAAAATGAAATGAAGTATTGCGTCACCATACGCTAGAAATTGAGGATGTATTAGAACGAGTAATGTATTAAATGGTTTAGAATGTCAAAAAGAGCATACCAAGGATGCGTTATGTCACCCTGATTGTTCAACATTTACAAAGATTCGTAATGTTCAGCCTGAGGATATTGATTCGTTTTACACACTTTAGTTTTCATTTTTTTAAAACGTATATCTACTGCTGACGGGAGAAAATAAAAAGCTGGTTCACAGATTTTACCCTGTGGCTTCGATTTCATTTCTCAATGATAATAACAAAAAAATGCTCCATTGAATGCAAAAATAATACAATATTTTTTTTGTGAGTTATTATTCATACGGTTGCATGTATTTTCATTAATTATTTTTCTTTTGTTTTTGAGGGTTATCACACAGTGGCATCATTTGATATGAATGAAATTATTCATATGTTCGTAGGCGATACTATTTTTTATGGTAAATATATGATACGTATCGACGCTGCGAACACAAAAGGCAGAATTGGTTGCTTGGAGGCTGTATATGAATTTTGTCCGATAGAAAAATTAGCTAAGAGAAGGAGAAAGAAAATTGGAAAATGAAAATCATTTTTCATTCATTTAATCAAATATTTTTTTTATTTTAAATAAAAGACCTATAAAGTTCATGAATTTAATCCTTTGTATTTTATTTTATTTTAAAATAATATCCTCCATTAACATAAGAATTCATGCATTTTTCAAACCTTTTTTGTGTATAACAACCGTTCCTTTGATCCCAATCCTTAATTTAATATTTTTTGTTTAAAAAAATACCCAATTTTATCAATAATATCAGTTAACAACCGAGAGCTTACATTTATGTGTTTTTTTTTTCTTTTAAATCAATTTTTGACATTGAAAAATCCACATGGCTTCAATTTCTTGAATACTTTTTGTCATTTTGTTATCAAATGTGTGAGAAGGTGCATGGATGTATAATAAGCAAAGTATGTATATAGAGACAGGAAAATCTGACACTCTGTCCTGTCCTTCTATCCCATCAGGGATACAAAGTGATGGTATACGATTATATGTTTGTTAACAAATTCGAAACATTTGCAGTATAAAAAATCACGATTTCAGGTAAGACTTTATGAAAATTTTTATTCCATATCATACCTTTTCGTATATGGTATACTTTGGAAAGAAATCATCTTGCCACTTAGGAATATAGACATTACAGTTTGAGGTTTAGATTCCAAACCTGGTTTTTAAAAGAGTTTGAATCAAACATAAAGTTAAAAAATAAAGCACACATGTTTCCGACACAATAAAAACTATATAACACAATAAGCGATACTACTTTGACCTAGAAATTGGTAAAAGGTGACAGTTATCAAGTAATTTGAAGAGCTGTTCTGTACCACCAAATATAGAGATATTTTTTCAAGAGTATTCACCAACGTCAGGTAGATTAAATACGGTACGTAAAAAATAAGAAAAAAAAGAGTGTGTCTCAACAATAAATATGTAAAGTTTTTTTTATTAGATATGAGATAAATAATGATTAAAAGTTTTATAGCAAGTATCATTGAACGGTCCGCACTGAAAAAAAAAATTTAAAACCTTTAACTCGTGTTGCCAAAGAAAAAAATGGAGAATATCAATAATTGTATGAAATATATTACGAT
The DNA here is from genome assembly GCA_949825065.1 of Odontocerum albicorne. Classification (NCBI taxonomy): domain Eukaryota; kingdom Metazoa; phylum Arthropoda; class Insecta; order Trichoptera; family Odontoceridae; genus Odontocerum; species Odontocerum albicorne. The sequence continues at coordinate 2,374,776 of OX463860.1, read as the reverse complement.
GAATTATATGGTATAAGGAAATGCGCAATCATGGCCCATAAACAAAACTGATGATTTTACATTAACTAGTAGTACTGATACTCGTAATTCGGTTTTATTTTGTTGTCCAAAACAATATACTCGTATCTAGACTGGGCGATTACTTTGTGTCTGGTCGCTCTGTTGCATCTACATAATGTAGTCATTTACAGTTAGTATTTATGTTCCGCATTGGAAAAGAAGCTGCAGGAAGACGTTGGTTTAAGAATTTTGGGAAGATTTTCGATAAGTCTAATCATTAAACTTTGAACCCCAAGCTGAAAGAGGGGAGAATTCATTACAATTTCTTGCGATGACTCAAATCCTATGTTTGTATAGATCGCAGTTGATTATTGTGACTGACTGTTAGTCTAGTTTTATAGATTTAACCTAAATTTTAAATAATCCCCTAAAAAAGTTCTAGTTAAATGGGTAATCTTATCTAATGGGAATATTCCTGTAACTTTGAAAGTACAATACAATGCAAGTGCAATACATATGTTACCGCGAATAAAAAAGTAAAATAATTTTTTTAAATGACCCCTTTATGAGTCAGCAAAAATGACCCCAAGGTGAATCTCAATGAAAATATAGATCCCTATCCTATGGAAAGTGTTTAAGGTACGTCTATCTGACGCAGATCTGAAGTATGTTCCAGAGCTTTTTATAGACCGGGAGTTGTACATAGGCTACATTTTATTTAAAACCCAGCTTTTGATGTTGGTGATTAAAATTTCGAAAGATTATGTTGGTGATTAAAATTTCGTTGCGTACCATTGACCGATCAATTTAAACTCGATTCAAATTCACTCTTGACAAAATACTGTTAAAGTTAACAACACAATGAAACGAAACAGGTGGCTGGGAATCTTTATGTTTTATATTCAGTTCAATAACAGTCTGCAAGGTAAACCAAAAGCCTCTCATACTGAATTATATGTAAGTTAAACTTGATTATACTTTTAAAAGTTAGTTTGTTTGAAAGTTAGCTTTCCTGTTATATTCAAAGATTTTTCAACGTCACCTTTACAATGAAAGCTGCAACATTTTTAAAGTCATAGCCTATCTTCCCATGTATTCTTGTATAACATGCTAAATTATTATTTTTCATCATCTCGTAAGTAACATCCAAATCTTGGATAATAGAGACGATGGTGTCCTTCTACGGTCCATTGATACAAAACATCCCCTACCAACATTACGTGTCGAAGAGAACGTTCATGATTATTTTGTTTCCATCGTCCATATTTCCGTTCCATACAGTACAATGTAAAACATTAGTGTCTTATATATACGGATATCGGAGTTTTCTTTAAACTAATCTGGCTAATAAATAATGGTTAATAATAGTATTATTATTTCAATTATGTAATTTTTCATATATTTAGATAATTATTGCAATAGAATAACTAATCTGATATATTCAGAACGATAATAATTAACTTTATAATGATCATTATGCTTGATTCGTCCAACACATAAAATTAAATTGGTGATTAAAATTTGGTAACATACCACTGACTGATCAATTTAAACTCGCTTCAAGTTCAGTTGTTACAAAATACTGTTAAAGTTAACAACACAATGAAACAAAACATGTGGCTGGGAACTTTTTTTTTATATTCCATTGATTCAAACCAATCGGCACGGTAAACCAAGTACTTTGTGTACTGAATTATAATAAAGTTAAACTGTATTTTTAAAAGTAAGTTTAAGTATTTAGCTATCCTGTTATATTCAAAGATTTTTTAAAATAACCTTTAGAATGAAAGCTGCAACATTTTCAAAATGTAGGTCACCATTTAAGCCACACCTATTTATAAGGATCACTATGGTATTTATTATATATTCCTGTTCTAAAATAATTATTTACCAGTCAGCATACATAACTCAAAGGTAAACGCCATTGGTCTTACAAATTAAAAACATTGTCCATATATAAGTAAATAAATTAAATCTATGGTTTTCAGTTATATGTTGGCAATTTATAAATATGAAATTAACAGCCATGAGTTTACTGAGTGCAGTAAGTACACTTTTGAAAAAAAAAGAACATTTATAAGAGTAAACGGTGTCTTGACTAAGTGGTTCAATGATTCAAAAATAGGAAAACTAAGATCTGTTATGTCACCCTGGTTGTTTGATATTGACAACGATTCGTATGCGTGGAACTAAGGAGGTCAATGGGTGGCATTTAAATCTCGAAAAGCAATTAATGTGAACTGCTGTGTGCATATACCACGGTAGCTATAGCGGAGAAAGAAAATGAATTACTGAAGACGTCTTAGTATAAATTTAATATAAGCAGAGCTTTGTATCGAACATTTTTTTTTGTTAACAAATCGGAAAGAAAACTTATACATCACACAGGATCAAAGTTTTCATTTTATTTAAAAATACCATTTTATGCTCGTCATTATTATTTTAGTCATTTTCATACAGTTGAAAGGTAAGTATTACGTGTTCTTGGAACGAACTTATTTAAAAAAATACTGATTTTGTCATAGCAATGCAGCTTTATTTCGGACTAGGTCGAATCGCTATAGTTCATAACAGAAATATCATAATGCATTGCATCCCAAATTTTTCCTTCCTTCGCTTCTAAAAAGTCTACACTGACTAAAGTGTCATGAACGAATTGATTCAGAGCGCCCTAGAGGACAGTTTGCTTTCTAAAGGGTGCTTTATAAATTGTACATTTATTAATTTAATGTAATGACTTATTTTTGGATAACATTTCAATTGGATTTTTATATCTTAACATAAATATTATTCCTTTTGTCGACTATCTCCAGTGTTTCACTTTTATTTAACAACATTGCCGAGATGATTCCAGGGAAATATGTTTTCATAAAGATTTGCAGAGAGAGACGTATATTTTTGACCAAGTAGTGGGTAAGTAGAAAGCAAAATAGGAAATAATTTATAATGAGATGTATACATTTGGAGGGGGTGAGAGCTGTATGCACGTAAAAAAGGCGTGAAGATCTTTCCTCTCTGACTAAAGCAACAAAAAATATTGTGAGGGTTTTTAAATACGTGTTAAACCTATAATGACATACAAGACCGATAATACTGTAACTAAGCAACGAGACCTTTTCCTGAAGAGAGCGGAAGAATTTTATAGATAATTATATGCCGATACAGATACTGTAACTGTACCACATACAAATCTGAATCTAGAAACAACTGAGGATGAAAATATCCCAATGATCCTACCAGAAGAAATCAGATACGCAATCAACGGAATGAAACCCGGTAAGGCCACCAGTACCGACAGTTTGTCCATTGATGTCCTTGTAGGGAATACCCACGTCCCTAAATATTGTCAACATGCAGGGTCAACGACCGATGAATCAACCTCTGGATATGTACAATTGTCACATACCAGAACGTCAACACTGTTTACACGCAAATAATATTTACATCGCATTCCAAGGTAGAAAGAGAACATATCACGCCGTCTCACCGTTTCGACAATAAATATCCTACCCACTGTATTATCCGCAGCGCTTGCAACCACCTCAGCACGCGCAGGAGTGAGATCGAGATATACCGCGGACGCAGTCACGCGTCCCGTTCTGAAATTCTATATATACCTACTTATCGATGAATAAAGGCACTTGTTATTATTCACTTGACCATTCATCGCTGTTTACTATTTATTGATTATTCACTCTCACTTCCCGCATTCCTGAGTCGACGTATTTCATTTTAAATACAAAACAAATCAAAATTATCACGACGTACGACTAAAGCATACCGCTAAATTGATGACCCCGAACGAAAAGGAACACAGATTTCGACTAAAGCGAATACAGAGATGTCAACATCAACATCATCAGCACGTCCTACTAGGACACACGCTAAATCCTTAAACAAACAGGTCGAGAAGTGGATATCATCTTATCAACACTTTTCAACAAGTGCCTTCAAGAAAAAGACATTCCAGAAGATTGGAAATCTACAACTGTAATACTTCTCCATAAGAAAGGCGATCAAGAAGATCTTTAGAACTACTGTCCAATTACCATGCTACCTATCCTATACAATTTTTTTACCAAGATCTTAACTAACTGACCCTCGAGTACGTTTGACACGAACTAACCACGAGAACAAGCTGAATTCAGGAAGGGTTTCAGTACCATGGATCATATTCGGGTGCTGCGGGAAATAATAGAACGATGTGAGGAATACGAATTCCCTCTGTACCTAGCCTTTGTGGAATACGAAAAGGCATTTGACTCAGTCAAAAAAGCTGCCATACTAGAAACTCTAAAGACAAGGCATTGATAGAGCATGCATTCAGTTGTTCAATAACATCTATAAGGATGCAACAGGAAAAATACATCTCCACAAATCCTCGGAAACCTTCCGAATCGGTAAGGGAGGTTGTCAAGGGGACACTATTTCCCCAAAATTATTCACTACTACACTTGAATACATTTAAAAAAAAAAAATGGGAAAATAAAGGAATGGTGATAGATGGAAAATACCTGAGCTATTTGAGATTTGCAGACGATATCGTTATATTCTCACATTCTTACACATTCTTACAACTGATAGATATACTCGTAAAAGCCAATGTTATTTCTAAATGTTGGTACACTGAACTCAAAAAATCTTCTAAAGAAGTGAGATGCAACACTAAGATCAATACTTTATATAGACGCTAGTAAGTCTGTAAGACCACTCAAGACCTTATCAAAAAACACAAGACAAAAAATATGTCTACGAGCCTCGATCAATTGGAGATCGACAAAAGACAACTCCGCAACTGATCTTTTAAATAATAAACCACTTCTTCCGAGGTAGGAAAAATCCAAGCAACTTCACCGTCGGGTCTCTCACAAGTTGCCAGTTTTTTAAATCACACTTTATCGAACAGAGCCGTTATTTAAAGGTGATCTGCCTGTTGTCGTCCTCTTGAAAGTTTTCTCTTTTGGGACGGTGTTTTTTAATACATTACAAAATTTCATATACTTAATTCATATTGCCAACACACTTACAGATTACCACGTCTTTTTTCCATGCCGAAAGCCTGTGTCTCTTCAGCATTCAAATAGCTCGTAATAGAAGCTCTCCTATTTTTTTAATTTGTTACATTTTTTTTAATTCAAATATCTTCTTTTTCTTCCTTTCCTCTCAGTCTACCTCTTCATTACTCTCTTTTAAGTTAATCGCTCTCCTTTGAACAGTCAAACCTTCTCAAGATCCTTTGTTTTTCATTCTGCTTTAATGTTATCGAATAATTTAACTTTATCTGATTATTTTTGCTGTGTCAAACATTACCATTCATTGACCTCATTAATTCCTTCACGTATTCAGTAATTAATCTTCATTCTCCGCTAAAACTACCGTGTTATATGCATACAGCAGTTCACATTCATTGATTTTTGGGATTTAAATGCCACTCATTGACCTCTTTAGTTCCATTGCATACAAATCGTTGTAAATATCAAACAACCACGGTGACATAACACATCTTAGTTATACCCTTGTTGAAACATTAAACCACTTAACCAAGACACCGTTTACTCTAATACATGTTCTTTTTTCGGCATATAATGTCACCATACTAAGTATTAATTTACACTCAACATCATATTTAATCAATATCTTTCATTCCTTACCTCATACTCGTAGCACGTGGTCATATACTTTTTCCAAATATACAAACGCTTAATACACTCGTCATTTATTGCCATACGTTTTTTCACAAGCATACGCAAGAAGACAATAGCTTTCAAGCATTCTGTGCTACTTTAAAATACACCTTGAGCATCCAACACTTTCTTTTTTACATTTATTTTCATTTTCTGGTCACTTTCTCATCAGTCTTCTATCAAAAGTGTTCCCTATAATTTACTTACTACACTCAGTAAACTCATGACTGTTAATAATTTCATTCTTATAAATTGCCAACTTAATATGGACAAAGTTTTGCAGTTGTTGGACCAATGGCGTTTACCTATGAGTTATGTAAGCTGCCTGGTTAAGAATTATTTTACAATAGTACAGGAATATATAATAAAAACAATGGTGCCCTTTTGAAAACGTGTATCTTAAATGATGATCTACATTTTAAAGATGTTGCAGCTTTCATTGTTAAAGTGATGTTGAAAAATCTTTGAATATAACAGGAAGATTAAATACATAAACTTACTTTCAAAAGTATAATCAAGTTTAACTTACGTATAATTCACTATGAGAAGCTTTTGGTTAACCTTGCAGACTGTATTGAACTGAATATAAAACATAAAGATTCCCAGCCACCTGTTTCGTTTCATTGTGTTGTTAACTTTAACAGTATTTTGTCAAGAGTGAACTTGAATCGAGTTTATATTGATTAGTCAATGGTACGCAACGAAATTCTAATCACCAACATAATTTTGCGTTAGACGAGTCAAGCATTATGATCATTATATAGTTAGTTATTATCGTTCTGAATGTAACAGATAAGTTATAATATTGAAATTATTATCTTAATTTAGGGCAAATAACATAATTGAGATAATAATACTATTATAAATAGGTTATGGTATATATATCTAATAAATATAGCCGTGCAAGGAATCATCCTCTGTTCTACATACCAACTTACAGGACGAATATCATGGGTAAACACTCAGTCATGCGTAGTAAAGAGATAATGAACCAACTGAATGACACTTTTGATATATTCTCGACACCACCTAGCAGTATGAGAAAAATCCTGACTGATATTCTTCGTGGAGTCAGAAAAACATGGCGCTAGGTCCTTTCTGCCTACTCCAGCATGAAAACTGCCGTAAGGTTTGTATTTTTTTATACACCCAATATTTTGTTAAATAAAAAAATCAAAACACGATAACTGATAAAAATACTTCAAGGGAAAATCAAATGGTATTTTTTTTTAAAGCTGTGTTTTAAATAGAATCTAGCTTATGTACAACTCCCGGTCTATAAAAAGCTCCATAACATACTTTAGACCTGCGTCAGATAGACAGACCTAAAACACTTTCCATAAGATAGGGATTTATACGAGTATTTTCATTGAGATTCACCTTGGGGTCATTTTTGCTGACTCATGACGGTGTAATTTAAAAAATATGTTTTACTTTTTTATTTTCGGAGACATATGTATTGCACTAGCATTGGATTGTACTTTAAAAGTTACAGGAATATTCCCATTAGATAAGATGAACCATTTAACGAGAACTTTTTTAGGAGATTATTTTATATTTAAGTTATATCAATAGAACTAGACTAAAAACAATCATTCACAGTAATCAAATGCAATCTGCACAAATGTAGGATTTGAGTCATCTCAGAAAATCGTCATGAATTCTCCCCTTCTTCAGCTTGGAGATCAAAGTTTGATGATTGAACTTATCGAAAGTAAACCAACGTCTTCCTGCAGCTTCTTCTCCAATGCGAGCATAAATACTAACTTTAAATGTAGATGCAACTAAGCGACGAAGACACAAAGCTATCACCCAATCTAGTATACTGTTTTGGATGCGAGTGTATTGTTTTGGACAACAAAATCAAACCGAATTACGAGTATCAGTACTACAAGTTAATGTAAAATCACGATTCAAATGATTTCAATCAGTTTTGTTTATAGACCATGATTGTCCATTTTCTTATACCATAGAGCAGTGTGGACCGTTCGATGATAGTTCTTATGAAACTTTTAATCATTATTTGTCTCATCTCTAATAAAAAAACCTTTATTTTTCATTGATGAGACACACTTGTTTTTTTCTTATTTTTTGCATACCGTATTTAACCTACCTGACGTTGGCGAATACTCTTGAAAAAATATTTCTATATTTGGTGGAACAGCTCTTCAAATTACTTCATAACTGTCACCTTTTACCAATTTCTAGGTCTAAGTAGAATCGCTATAGTTCATAACAGAATTATAATAAAGTAATGGTTCGCAAATTTTAGAGACGCGGGTTCGACTTTTGAAAATAAACCTTCTGATAGACCTTAGCTGTGTTCTGTGTTTGAATGTCTTGTGTTTGAATGTCTTGTGTTTGAATGTCCTGTGTTTGATTTTTTTTAGAAACTGTATGTACGTTTATTCAAATGTTTGCAGCTCAAGAGCATGTACTAAAAAATCTACCTAAAGGCACTTAAAAGTTTTTTTTAACCCTTCCCTTACGGTGATAAAAATAATACGCGTGTTACGGTGTTGCGTAGTGAGTACGCAATAAAAAATTAGCGATTTTAAATCGGAAAAATAAGAACATTCATAGATAATCCCCTTAATTAATTATAATTGAAGTTAAAAATTATAATAATTGGGATTTATTTGCTGAAAACATTAAAAACCATCTGAAAACATTAAAAAACGCTCACGGAACGGGCGTACGTCTAACCTATTTGCAAGCCTTGAGGCAATTAGTGGCGCGGAACGTCAGTCGCATACCCCGGCGCATACGCCTTTGCTTGCGACGTTGAGACAATTCAGGTTCTCGCAATTCAGTCTAGTATGCAAGAGTGAGATGCGAATATAGTGTCGCGCTTCCCGCATACTATTCACCTATCGTCAAGACGAGGCACTCGCCGCGTTTAAATGCGAATTTGTTTTCGATCTTTACAAAACACCTCGATGTAGTCGATAAATTCTGATTATTATTAATATTATTTTTTAAATCAATGCGTAAATATATTATGGAGGAATACCTAAAATCTTAACCTTTTATTTATTATATTTATAGAGATATTGATGGTTATTAGAAGCAACGTGTAGAAGATACCCAACACAGGGAAGGTTAATGAAACAACATGATTGTGTTATATAGTTTTTATTATGTCGGAAACAACATGATTGTTTTATATAGTTTTTATTGTGTCGGAAACAACATGATTGTGTTATATAGTTTTTATTAAGTCGGAAACATATGTGCTTATTTTTTAACTTTACGTTTTATTCAAACCCTTTCAAAAAACCAGGTTTGCAATCTAAACCTCAAACTGTTATGTCTATTTTTTTAAGTGGCAAGATGATTTCTTTCCTAAGTATACCATATACAAAAAGGTATGATATGGAATAAATATATCTATTAAGTCCCACCTGAAATCGTGATTTTTTATAATGCAAATGTTTCAAATTTGTTTACAAACATATACTCGTATACCATCACTTTGTATCCCTGATGGGATAGAAGGACAGGACAGAGTGTCAGATTTTCCTGTCTCTACACACATATCATACTTTGCTTCGTTTACATCGATGCACCTTCTCATACATTTGATAACAAAATGACAAAAAGTATTCGAGAATTTGAAGCCATATGGATTTTTCGATGTCAAAAATTGATTTAAAAGAAAAAAACACATAAATGTAGGCTCTCGGCTGTAAACTGATATTATTGATAAAATTGGGTATTTTTTTTAACAAAAATGATTAGGTTCAGTATAGGAATAGTTCAAACATCTCCCTTTGTGGAGAGCTACATCACATTCCTAACACATATACCGGGCATCACTTTTCTTCTTGTGTTTTAAGCGCATACCTTGCAATTTCTGTATGGTTTTTCTTTTAGTCTCAATAGATAAAATACACGTCAACTCATGGTTAGACACGTTCTTTGACAATATGTTGTGCTGTAAAGGATGCTGCAAATAGTTATTCTACCAGGACCAGGAGGCTGTATTCGATCTCCAAATTAACATGGCAATATCTGCAAGACCTGTTACTTTACTGCATATTGATGACATGACGTCAGAATTTATGCACATTTTTACTATCTAGGGTATGGTCCATGTTATTAATCAGAAATCAGGAGACAAACGTTGAAAGATTGAAATAATAGCAAAAATATTTGCTGCAAAATAGATGCAAGTTATATGTATTTTTCTGTTGAGATTATTGATCACGTTAAAACACGGTACAGGGACACAACTATACTGGAACATTTAAGACATTTTTAGTAATCGATTTTTATAACCCTCAATTTAATATGTTTCCCTTTCAAAGGCCATAATTTTGGCATCATAACTTATTTTATCAAACACTCTTTATTTCATTTTATGTAACGGTACAACCCTACTGGTTTCTAGGTTTCAGCTCATCATTAAGAGAGCACAAACAAGACTTCCTTCGAGGTAAATTTTGTCTTTATCGAATAAATTGATAGTTTTGAATCGATCCAATAGAGTGGCGTATTAAGACATAGCTTTATCGTTGATAGTCTCGTGGTGTGGAATAATCTGCTTCTAAGTGGTAGAGACATCTGTCACGTGTGCAGCTTTAGGAAGCACTTGAAGCCAATCAAAAAAAAAAACTCCACATTATACGGATTTTTCCTGTTACATATTGTGATTCCAATTGTTTCTTCACATGGAAAAATAGTGGAGAAAATACATGGTACCGAGAATATATCCACAGTATCACTCAATTGATTCAATATCTCTAAACGGTGCATCAATGAGTGTTTAGCCAACACATTTGTTCTGTAAGTTGGTGTACATAGACAAGAGGGTGATTATTAGCACGATTGTAATTGTGGGAGAATAAAAACTTGTACTATTATTAATGCTGAGGAAAAACAACCTCCTTCCAAGCCTACTATAAAAATCCTTTTCCGTGGCACCAAAAGCCTTCTCCCTATTTTTACAATAAGACCGCCCTGTGAGGAAGCACAGACCATGCTTTAAATAAAACAAAATTCAATCACACAAAAAAAAAAGAATCTTCAAAATTTCAATAAAAATTTCCCCTGCACCACCGATAGAAAAAAAAAGACAAATTTGCTTGTTTGCAAACGCAGCTCTATTAAGCATCCAAATATTTTAAGTGCCACACAGTGCGATTGATTTATCAACGACACTTTGCAACGGTTGTTATGTACAGGAAACTAAAAAAAAGCATGATTTTTTTATGTAAATGAAACGACAAAAGTAGAAAAAAAAGCACATATAAAGGATTAGGATCAAAGGAACGGTTGTTTTGTACAAAAAAGGTTTAAAAATGCATAAATTCTTAAGTTAATGGAAGATATTATTATAAAATAAAATAAAATATAAATAATTCAATTCATAAACTTTATAGGTCTTTTATTTATAATAAAAAAATTGATTATATGAATGGTAAATTATTTTCATTTTCCAATTTTCTTTCTCCTTCCATTAGTTTATTTTTCTATCGGACAAAATTCATATTCAGCTTCTATGCAACAAACTCTGCCTTTTTTGTTCGCAGAGTCGATACGTATCATATATTTACCATAGGAAATCGTATCGCCTAGGAACAAATGAATAATTGCATTTATATTAAATGATGCCGCTGTGTGATAACCCTCAAAAACAAAATAATAATAATTTATGAAAATACATACAACCGTATGAACAATTCACAAATAAATGTCTCAGAAAAAAAATATTGTATAATTTTAGCATTTAATGGTGCATTTTTTTGTTATCATTAAGAAATGAAATCGACATTACAGCGTAAAATCTGTCAACCAGCTTTTTACTTTCTCCCGTCAGCAGTAGATATACGCTTTTAAAAAATGAAAACTAAAATGTATAAAAACGATTCGATATCCTCAGGCGATGAATATAACGGATCTTTGTAAATGTTGAACAATCAGGGTAACATAAAGCATCCTTGTTATTTATAATTTTTTCGAAACTTTAAATTATTCAATATATTACTCATTCTAACACATCGTCGATTTCTAGTGTATAATGACGCGATACTTCATTTCATTTTACATTTAACACCACGTTCATTCAATATTATCCATAGCTTGTCGCTTATCACGCGGTCATATATTTTTTTTAAATCACCCTGAGTATCCCATACTTTTTAGTATTTCTTCTCACTTTTCTATGAAACCCTTTTAATTTTTATCTTATGCAAGTGAAATTTCTATTCCTAAGCAAATAATGCTGAACATTTTAAAAGTTTAATACAAAAATTCGTTTAAAATTAAAAGAACTCAATAAAATATTCATAATATTTAAAAAAAGCGTTTTACCTTTTTGACTAGGCAGTCATTGTTCATGCCAAAATATGTTTGCAAAATGGGTCTGAACATTAAATGGTGACATGAGTCTTTGACCGTGTTTTTCATTAATAATTTATGGGTTCCATTACTCCAAACAAACATTTCTATCGTTTTAACCTGCCAACAAAAAAAAATTAATGATTAATAGAATCATTTTAATGTTTAAATCGATATATTATTAACGGTACAATATACTTTATATATTCATTCTTTACAAAATATAAACATTCCAAAAATTAATAGAAAATCTAGTCAAACTTGGTTATAACATACATACGACATTGTTATAAATTGTTTAGCACAGTTAACTGTTTCGCAGGTCCCTGATCTTGTTGTTATATTTGATGAGAAGCTGAGTTTTGTACCGCATCTAGATAAAATAGCATCCCTGGAATTGTCCAGACTTTGCTTTATACTGAGAATAGATTATAATTTTACTAGGCTAGAATCATTTCAAATTTATATATACTTATCTGGTTAGAACAATTTTGGATTATAAATTGTAAAAACGATACCCTCATCATGACAGACATGTTGATAAAATTTAACGAATAAAGTGGATGTTTTAACGATTTGTACACTTGAAACCGCGGATCCCAGTAACTGAGATTGACAATAATATGATGTTGAAAGTGTTGAGACTTACAGCCTTATCAGATATGCAATACATCTCAAAATTATTTAACATTGTCAGCTCGAACGAGAGGAAGTCCATAAATTCGTGGAATGAAGATGGAAAAGGGGAAAAAAAAACTTTTAAAAAAAAAAATACTTCTTATATATTTTTCAGATATTTCAGTAAGTTTATTTATGGCGACAAAATAAAGAAATTTATTTTGGCCCTTAAAATAAGCCAAAATAGCACTTTTAACTTGTTCATCGTTCGTTAATTTTGTCCAAAGTTCTGTTTTCATAATTGGAAACAAATAACAATCAGACGGAGCCAGGTCTGGACTATAGGGAGGGTAATTTAATGTTTGGAAACCACAGTTGTGACACGCAAAAACAGCACCCATTTTGTCCATTTCCCCCTCCTTTTTTCCATCACAGCTTCTTTTATCTGCATCAGCAGACCTGAGTAGTACAATCCAGTTAATATGATGCCCTTTTTTCTTTATAATATTTTAGCAGTATACCTTTCGCATCCCAAAAAAATTGAGGCCGTAATGTTTCCAGCCGATTGCGACACTTTGAATTTCTTAGGGGGCTGTGTGTCCTTTTTATGACACTGTATGATCTCCCGTTTTGATTCAGGCCCATAATGATGACATTAAGTTTCATCTTCAGTAACAATTCGGGTCAACATTTCATATTTGTTGATTATGCAGAGGTCCAAAAACTGTCTTGAATATTCGACGTGTTGATGTTGTTGAAGTGACTTGAGTATCCTGGGTACCCACCTTGCACTGACTCTTGACATCCTCTTCCATCAAGATTCTGATGGAGGATATTTATAATGGTTGTAGGTGATACTTCAACTACCTCTGCAAGCTGATGTTTGCTTAGGCGGGCATCTTTTAACGCAAGTTTTTCTACTTTTTTGACGATGTTTGAAAAAGTAGCCTCAACATGCCCGTCCTGGTCAGAGGTCGTCTTCAATCGATTCTCTCCTTTGCTTAAAAGGTTTATGCTACTTGTAAAACATTGTCCTCATAAGCCGCTTAAATCTCTTATAAAATGATTAAAGGTGTTTTCCCTTGTTTTGTAAGAAACTTAATGACGGCGCGGTACTATTTTTTCCATACTTAGAATGTTATTAACGTTTGACATTTTTTTCCCGATGATATCTTGAACAATACTGTAAAAAACAGACTAAAACTTGGTGAATATACAAATAATGAGTCGTATTATCGGAATATGTGCATGCGCACTACCATCACCCACTTCACTACGCGAATTTATTGACCTCTCTTCGTATTTTAATTGTTAGGAACTATGTTAACTCAGCTTGTCATACAACACGTTCCTTGTAGGCCCACTCGGCAATATGTTTCGTTCGTTGTTGGACAAAGTGCACGATATTTTGAAAAAAAAGGAAATGTTAAAGTCTGAAGAATCGTAAAGGAAGTATGACAAGGTGTATAGCTGTAGAAGAGCCGATAGATGTGTATCACTTTAGAAAATGCTGGCACTCTCTCCTTTCAGCCTACTCCGATGGGAGATGGCGTAATGGCACGTATGTAATAATATAGTTTAAAAAATGAAAGAAAAACTTACGTCATCCATGTAGGTATCTACATCATACCAGTATGTTGCTTGAATCCTTACATCAGATTTGCTCAGTGCGTTTAATTTAACTTCAGCAAGCGTGTAATTTTTGTAATCGACACTTCCATGCGGGGCGCAATGTTCAATTTTTCTAATAAGGGCATTATAGAGACCCTTTGAATAAAAAGGAATCTATAATAAATTTAAATCCTGGACAAAATTCGGTTTCACTTTGCAGTGCTCTTATGCGTGAAGTCCTCACACGCAAAATGTTAGGACCGCACGAAGCATTCGGAATCTTTTACATTAAAAGGACCACTTACAGGAAACAAATCATTAAAGTAACACTCGAGGTAAATAATTTTTTTCACATATAATATATAGTTTATTAAAAATAACAACGATTCAAAACCCCATTATCAGTGATCATCTCATGCACAGTTCCGTTATATCTGCAGGTCATTGAAAATATAACTTGTTATTAAAACATAAATAGAAAATATAAAACTCATTTATCAGTCAATTCAGCCACCAGACTTTGATAGTGTTCAACTAAAACATGTTCACTTTCCATGTTGTACTTTAGGCACATTCTTACAACTGATAGTGATAGAATCCGATGTTATTTCTAAATCTGGTACACTGAACAAAGAAAATCTTCTAAAGAAGTGAGAGGCAACACTAAGATCAATACTTTCCATAGACGCTAGTAAGTCTGTACGACCACTCAAGACCTTATCATAAAACACAAGACCAAAAATATGTCTACGAGCCTCGAGCAATTGGAGATCGACAAAAGTCAACTCCGCCACTGATCTTTTAAATTATAAACCACTCCTTCCGAGGTAGGAAAAATTAAAGCAACTTCGCCGCCGGGTATCTCACAAGATGCCAGTGTTTTAAATCACACAACATCTAACAAAGCTGTTATTTAAAGGTGATCTGCCTGTTGTCGTCTTCTCCAAAGTTTTGCTTTTGGAATGGTATTTTTTAATACATTCATGCATAACAAAATTTCATATAATTAATTCATATTGCCAACACACTTACAGATTACCACGTCTTTTTTCCATGCAGAAAGCCTGTGTCTTTTCAGCATTCAAATAGCTCGTAATACAAACTCTTATATTTTTTTTAATTTCTAACATTTTTCTTAATTCAAATATCTACTTTTTCTTCCTTTCCTCTCAGTCTACTTACTTTCAAAAGTATAATCAACTTACTTTCAAAAGTATAATCAACTTACTCAACTTACTTTCAAAAGTATAATCAAGTTTAACTTACGTATAATTCAGTTTGCGAAGCTTTTGGTTTACCTTGCAGACTGTTATTGAACTGAATATAAAACACAAAGATTCCCAGCCACCTGTTTCGTTTCATTGTGTTGTTAACTTTAACAGTATATTATAAAGAGTGAACTTGAATCGAGTTTATATTGATCAGTCAATGGTACGCAACGAAATTTTAATCACCAATATAATTTTGTATTAGACGAGTCAAGCATAATTATCATTATAAAGTTAGTTGTTATCGTTCTGAATGTATCAGATAAGTTATTATATTGCAATTTTTATCCCAATTTTGGGCAAATTACATTATCGAGATAATAATATTATTATAAACAGGTTATGGTATATGTATCTAATAAATATAGCCGTGCAACGAATCATCCTCTGTTCTACATACCAACTTACAGGACGAATATAATGGGTAAACACGAAGTCACGCGTGGTATAGAGATAATGAGACCAACTGAATGACACTGTTGATATATTCTCGGCACCGCCTAGCAGTATGAGAAGAATCCTGACTGATATTCTTCCTAACGAATAAACTATGGCTAGAAGCAGACCCTATTTGTGTAACTGGAGAAATCCGTGCAAGAGGATAAAAAAATATATATCCCCTAGTAACTGGATGTCTCATCGTGAAGTCAGAAATATATGGGACTCGGTCCTTTCTGCCTACTCCAGCATGAAAACTGCCGTATGGTTTGTATGTTTTTATACACCTAATATGTATATATACTTTAAGGGAATAAAAATAAGGGGATAAAAATTAAGGGGATAAAAATACTTTGAGGGAAAATCAAATGGTAATCTTTTTTCAAAAGCTGGGTTTTAAATAGAATCTAGCCAATGTACAACTATTTTTCTTCACGTTATGTCAAAATGACGCGTTTGCGAAAACACTGCTGTATCACTGATTGTGACGTCAAAAGAAGAATTGGTTGAAAAAGTATTTCCCTATATTCAAATCAATTATAAGAATCACGATTGGCTGAGTGAACGAGCTATTACTGCCACTAAGAACAATGACGTCTACGAGTACGAACTTAACAAAATTATTCAGTAATTTTTTTAATGTTTCACAATTTTATATGTTTTTGCTATAACTTTCTGTATTCTTTTTCAGTGCAACCCATCTGCTTTAGTTCATCAAAATGTCGAGGAAGCAGCAGAACAAGGTCTAGCCAGACTTAAGGATGCACGGGGATCGCGTTCTGAAGCTTCAGAAATGGTTCGTTCTAACAGAATGTACGCGACAGGTTGATAGTGGCTGAAAGAAGTCAGTGGGAATATCGAAAGTATCTTTTGTATATAGAATTTAATTTTATCTCTATGTTTATATTTCAAAATCTTTCAAATCGTATGTAGAAATGAAGATTTTTTAAAATAAGATTCAATTATCTACGAGTATTTGTCTTCCCCTAACATTTAATTAGTTACAATTATCTCTCTGCCTTTCCTTAACATTTAATTAGTTACTTTTATGTTTCGTTATTTTATATGTTGCCTGAAATACTCTACTTTGTGGCGACACGTAAAGACGTTAAAATTAACTAGAAATATGCGTCTCCAGCTGCAAAACGATCGATCAGCTGAGATATTCTCACATCAATTGCTGGAAATTGGGAAAGATAAGGTACCGGTTGATATGACCTCAGGACGAATTTCACTGTCTCATAACTTCTGCAATTTAGTGATGTCAAAAGAAGAATTGGTTGAAAAAGTACGAGTATTTCCCAATATTCAAATCAATTATTAGAATCACGATTGGCTGAGTGAACGAGCTATTCTTGCCGCCATGAACAAAGAAGTCTACGAACTTAACAATATTATTTAGTTCCTTTTTTAATGTTTCACAATTTTATATGTTTTAACTTTCTTTCTTCTTTTTCAGTGCAATCGATCTTTCATTTGAATTCAAATCATATCGTGAATTGACCTCTTGAAGTGACGCGATAATTTGCGAGCACGGTGATGAACGCGACAGACTAAGAGTGGCTGAAATACATAAAAAATATTGTAAACCCACAAGCATTGTGATATTAAACATATTAGAAACGTGTGCTTTCTCTTTTCTTTCTTTTCCATTTAATCACACTGAACCACAGCAACGCGTAGCCGGGTACAGCTAGTTTTTAATAAAATATCTAAACCAGATTGTAGAATGCACTTTAGATACGTGATTTAAAAAAAATATAAAATAACTCCATTGAGTGCGAAATTGATTTGTTAAATTGTATAATATAAACGAGTATAAAATACTAATAACTACACTAATATCATCGAAAGTATTTATTTATATCAATCATATCAAAATATCATTTTGAACAGAGATTATATTTAAATTACGTAAATTAGCTGTAATGATATGATTAAATATATAGGTAATCCACTAGCACGTCTGTCCGGGAGTCCTTTTTTCTCATTTTCATATTATTAATTCATTCGTAACTTTTAACATTTATCATAATTTTACATTAAACACGTAGCTGGACCAAATATATCTGATTTTGAAAGAAGGTAAAGTGAGAATTATAGATAATGGAAGATTGTGCATGAGAAGATGTTAATAGGTAAATATAGATTTATTGATAGCAACAAAGTATGAACTCGTGAACACATGTCCTTAAATCATACATGTTATGTATCTCAGGACAACATCGATGAAAATTAATTAAAGAAAGAAGCTATCAACAAGTCTGGGCTCATCTGATAAGATCCCCTCAGACCAGATACAGTTTATAAATAAATAAAGACAAAATCATTGTTTCCATCACTCTCAGTCCCTATGAGTCAGGTTATCAGAGTCAAAGTTCCGAAGTCATATCGCACACCTTATCAGTGCATTCATCGCAGCTGCAATTTATTCTTGAAGAATCTGGCCTTCTTCAAAACCAGTAAGCTCTGCAGAATCTTATTAAATATTAATGTTCCCACTAAACCAAACCCAAGATTTATGAGTTAGAACTCTTCTACTGCGATCTTCGTGATGAGACAAATCGTACCACCTAACTAAACTTATTATAATATCTAAGTATGGCCTACCAACTGCGATCTTCGTCACTTCTCATGTGGTAATAAGACAACCTCTTCATATTGGTAGATGTAGAAATGTTTCACATTTTCCTGCAGCACATCTTTTCAAATTCATCGATCCTTTTTGTGATGGCTTCAGCGATTGTTGCTGTCTCTACGCCATAAAGAAGTACTGAAAATATGTAACATCGTACGATGTGCAATCTTAATTTAAGAATAAGGCCTATATTACGAAGAACATTATGTATTTTCTAGAACCTTTTCCGCGTCATCTTAATCCTGGATCTGATTTTCCGGGAATGATCCCACTGGTCATTAAGCCAGATTCACATAAACATTTAGTTGTGCGCTTTTACAATGTACCCGGATCATATCTGGTTGTTGACGCAACTGACACGATAGTATCTAAATTTTCAAAAAAAGGTTCAAGTCTTGTTATGGCTTCAAAATGTTTTAACACCTTTTAATTTGTAAGAAATTCTTCTTCTTCTTCTAAGTGCCCTGTCGGGTCCCCTCAACGTTGGCGATCACTTCGGCGAATCCGTCTCGGTCCTGAGCCGCCTGGAACAGCTCCTCTACACTCCGGATGCCAGTCCACTCCCTCACATTCCGCAGCCAGGACATCTGTCTTCTTCCGGGCTCCCGGTGTCCCTCGATTTTCCCCTTCAATATAAGCTGGAGCAAGTGGTACTTCTCTCCACGCAGCACGTGACCCAGATATGAAATCTTTCTAACTTTTATAGTGGACAACAACTCCCTGTCAGCTCTAGCTCGCCTCAGGACTTCGGTGTTTGTCACCATGTCTGTGCAGGGAATTTTGAGCATTCGACGATGCAACCACATTTCAAATGATTTCAGTCTGGTCATTGCCTGGACTTCCAAGGTCCATGTTTCACAACCGTACAATAAAACAGACCACACATAGCATCTAATCATCCTCTGACGGAGTTTCAAATTTAAGTTGTCATCACAGAAGAGCGACTTCATTTTATTAAATGCAGTTCTTGCTGCCTCAATTCTGCACCTGATTTCCACATCCGGGTCGAGAGACTGCGTGAGTATGTTGCCGAGGTTTCTGAATTTCTCCACCCTTTCGACGCCACGGCCGTTCAAACGCAACACTGACCCACTGCAATCCAACCGCCCGAATGTCATCCACTTGGTTTTACTGACATTTATTGTAAGACCCACTCTTTCACCGAACTCGTCAACAAGATTAAGAAGGTCCTGGAGATCATTGACGCTTTCGGCTAGTAAAACGGTGTCATCCGCATATCTGATATTGTTTATCATAACGCCATTAATCTTCAAACCTTTATCGGTGCTGCTGAGGGATCTTTTAAAGACATGGTCAGAATATAAATTGAAATTACCAAAGTTAAATTTAAACTTTTTGTAAAATCTGGATTCCAGCGGGAATCGAAATTGCATTATCTGGGTCGGAAAATATGTATCTCACTGACTAAACCACAGAGGTCGTCACACCATATCGTAAATCGGTCAGGTTACACACTTTACAACGAAAATATAACACACTTAGAACGTTGATTAATTAAACCGAAGATATATTTTTTTTAATACGTTGAAGGGAACGAACTTAAAAATATATTTTATTATAAAGAGTTTACCAAAAAATATTGTTCTGAAAGACGTACCACTGTCTCACCAATTATGTTATTCAAATTTTTTTAATTTTAACACAATTGCATTTATTTACATATCAACTTTTTTCCCCTTTGATTAAAGATAAAATAAATAATTTCAGTTTGGTAAATGACGAATGATCAATTTGCCCAATCGAGTTTTTTATTCGCATTTAAATAATGCAAATGCGAAATGCGCTCGACTTTTTGGTTTAGTTTCTTTTATCTCAATCTTAGTTTCACAAGTACAAGTGGAACATATTTCTCATCTAAAACAGGAAGACCACTTTCTATGAATTAAATGAATATGTAAGTGCTATTTTTATACAACATAATCTAAATTGTGATTTATCAAGATGTAAGGTGTCGTCGTTACTAGACTTCATTGTCAAAGATCCCCTCACTATTACAACGTCAATCAGTTGGAAAGCGAAGCTGTGTCGTGGAGTTTATTATAAATGAGTAAGCTGTTGTGCATCAGTAAACTCACCGGCCACACCGCTGTGCTGTATCCGATTGCATATCGAAGTGAGAAGATCGGAGCACGCTGGCATTTATTTTCCTTCTTTTTTAAGAATAAATGCACATATGATCGAAGTCTCAAAGTTATCCTAATATCCCCGAATACTGGGCGGCAAAATACCTGTCTCATTCACTACACATCAAAAAATTGGAGGAGTGAACTTTTTTACAGTGGCAATTGGACTTTTTTCAGTGGTATTGAAATATAAATTTAATTGTCTTAAATGTACTGAACTGCGTGGTCGTTACATTGCTAATAAAATAATTGTTTTATTCTTATCACACTTTTCGTGTCTTGGACTTGGAAATGTTTCAACTTCCTACTACATGAAGGGATAACTTAGTCAAATACAAGTATATTAATTTTGAGTATATGCTCTGTAAATAAAATAAATACATCTATCATAAGTTAGTCGCCTTTTAGCAAACTTAGTTTTTGTCTGTATTTTACAGAGGACATATGTGCATGACACGTTTTACCGATTTTTTATTACTTGCTAAAAACCCTTCCAAGGATATGCGATAATAGTTGCTAAATACTTATGTTTTGTTACTGCATCGTGTTTTACTAATCATGACATTATTTGTATCAGCCTGCCGGCGTCTCTCATTTTCGTAAAGCCCATTTTCATTTGACATCCGTGAACTTCGGTCCTTATTAAGAAATTGTGTATATTCAGCTTTAATTATTTGTTGCTATAGTTTTTTATTTCTACGCTTTTCAACAGTGCGCTTTTCATTTGGCAATCTGGGATTTCTAGGCATTTTTAAACTGTTTTTATTTAAAAAAGTTTAAACATTAAAGTTCACACCGTATACTTACTTAATGCATTCAATACATCGAGGCAAATGAAAGTTATCTTCGAATTATATCGCTTCCAAACATTATTAAAAAAGTATTTTTTTTTAATGCACCATTGCCAACCATTGCCAACAAAAATGACCACAAGGGGAATCTCAAGAAAAATATGATATTCGGTTCTCACATAATTTGTATACATACGAGGGTGGTCCGATAAGTACTTAGCCTACAAAAGAATAACAAAAATTTTGGAAAAGTGGCGATTTATTTCTCAACAGAAAAATATGTTTTCTGGAGGTCTGCAAAGTAGGCCTCCGTGGCGGCAATAACCTCCTCATTCGACTCAAATTTCTGCCCGGCGAGTGACTTTTTCAAAATTGGAAACAAAAAGAAGTCGCACGGGGCTGAATCCGGAAAATACGGTGGATGGGGCAGCAGTTCGTAGCCTAATTCTACCAATTTGGCCATGGCGACGGCGGAGGTGTTAGCCGGTGCGTTGTCGTGATGGAAGAGCACTTTTTTCTTCGCCAAATGGGGACGTTTTTTCTGCAATTCGGCGTCGAATCGGCCCAATAATTCGGCATAGTAGAGCCCTGTTACCGTTTTGCCCTTCTCTAGGAAGTCGGTGTAGATCACACCTTTTGAATCCCAGAAAACGGTGGCCATCACCTTTCCGGCCGATAGGACAGTCTTCGCCTTCTTCGGAGCACGTTCGCCGGGTGAAGTCCACTGTTTCGACTGTTTCTTGGTCTCGAGTGTGTACCAGTGTATCCATATTTCGTCAACGATCACGAATCGACGCGGTCAAAACAAAACTACGCGTCCGATTCGGCTGAAATTTTGACAGTAGCTGTCAACGAGAATGTACTACGCGATAAAAAATGATATGCTCTTGCGATAGTGGTGCCATCGGGCGGTGAGGCTAAGTACTTATCGGACCGCCCTCGTACATACAATTTATGGCCTAGTTGGCAAGATTCCTGTCTCCCAACCCGAAGGTTGCGGTTTCGAATCTTGATGTAACCCAGATATTTTGCTCATTTATGACCTCTTTAACATCTTTCTGGTAATAAGTCATCCAGGTTGTATTGCTTACAACGAAAATGTAATTCAATACAATACCCTCACGCCAAATCCCTGTCAAGGTAGGCAATGTATCTCATACAATTTCTACGATTTCTCTGATTAACGCAGGTTCCTTCTTTCGAAATATCATAATTATTCCTAACTGTTTCGTTCCCCGTGCCCAAATCATATTTGAGTGCTCTGCTTTACCCTAATCAATATATAAGCTTTAAGTTCAATTTCCCCAGTTTTCACTTCATTCCATATTCTGTCATAGACTATATTCTCATGTATTTTTCTATGATATAACATGCTACATTATTATTTTTATTTATCTCGAAAGTAATGTCGCACTCTTGGATAATACAGACGTTGGTGCCCCTTTACGGTCCATTGATACGAAACATCAGCCTACAACAAAACGTGTCAAAGAGATCTTTCATTTAAAAAAAATTTTCCATCGTTCATGTTTCCGTTCGATGCAGTGCTATGGAAAATATTAGAGCCTTATTTATACGAATATTGGAGTTTTCCAAAAAAATTGGCAAATAAATAATAATTTATAATAGTCTTATAAACTTAATTATATTATTTGTCCGATATTTAGGTAATTATTTCAATACATTAACTAATCTGATATATTCAGAACGATAAAAACTAACTTTATAATGATCATTATGCTTGATTCGTCTAACACATAAAATTTAATTGGTGATTAAAATTTTGTTACGTACCACTGACTGATCAATTTAAACTCGATTCAAGTTCAGTTGTTACTAAATACTGTTCAGGTTAACAACAAAATGAAACGAAACAGGTGGCTGGTAATTTTTATTTTTTATATTCCATTGATTCAAACCAATCGGCAAGGTAAACCAAGTGCTTTGCGTACTGAATTATACGTAAGTAACACTGTATTTTTAAAAGTTAGTTTAAGTATTTAGCTATACTGTTATATTCAAAGATTTTTTAACATCACCTTTAGAATGAAAGCTGCAACATGTTCAAAATGTAGGTCACCATTTAAGCCACTCCTTTATAAAAAGGTCACTATGGTATTTATTACATATTCCTGTTCCAAAATAATTCTTAACCAGTCAGCATACATAACTCAAAGGTAAATTCCATTGGTCTAACAACTGGAAAACATTGTCCATATTAAAGTAAATTAATTAAATCTATGGTTTTCAGTTATATGTTGGCAATTTATAAGTAACAAATTGTTAACAGCCTTGAGTTTTCTAAGTGCAGTAAGTAAACTGTTGAATAAAAAGTGTATATATTAGAGTAAAAGGTGTCTTGACTAAGTAGTTCAATGATTCAAAAAGGGGTAAACTTAGATCTGTTATGTCACCCTGGTTGTTTGATATTTACAACGATTCGTGTGCAAAGGAATTAAGGAGGTCAATGGGTGGCATTTAAATCTCAAAAAGCAATTAATGTGATATGCTGTTTGCATATAACACGGTAGTTATAGCAGGGAATGTAGATGAATTACCGAAGACGTGAAAGAATTAATAAAGTCAATAGATGACAATGTTTGATACAGCAAAAATGATCAGATAAAGTTAAACTATTCGATTAGATGTATGTTATAAGTAGAAAAAAAAAAGAAAAAGTCTTGAGAGGTTTGCCTGCTCAAAGGAGAAAGATTAACTTAATTGAGAGTGAGGCAGAGGAAGAATGAGAGGAAAGGAGGACAAAATTAGATATTTTAATTGAGAAACATATTAGAAATTAAGAAAACAGGAGAGCTTGTATGACGAAATATTTGAATGCTGAAGAAACAAAGGCTTTCGGCGCGGAAAAAAGACGTGGTAATCTGTATCTTTGTTGGCAATGTAAATTAAGTACGAGTATATGACATTTTGGTATGTATTACGAAGTACCATCCCGAAAGGGAAAACTGGAGTAAGACAACATGCAGATCACCTATAACATAAATAGCGGCTCTATTCGATGAAGTGTGATTTAAAATACTGTCATCTTGTGAGAGACCCGACAGCGAAGTTTCTTGGATTTTTCCTACCTCGGAAGGAGTGGTATTTATTCCCTTCAAAATATCAGTTGCGGAGTTGTCTTTTGTCGAGTTCCATCTAGAAATAACATAGGATTCTATCACTATCAGTTGTAAGAATGTGCCTTAAAGGCAACATAGAATGTGAACATATTTAGTTCAACACTATCAGAGTCTGGTGACTGAATTGACTGATAAATGGGTTATATACAATATTTTCTATTTATGTTTTAATAACAAGTTATATTTTCAATGACCTGCAGATATAACGGAACTGTGCATGAGATGATCACTGATAATGGGATTTTAATCCTTGTTATTTTTAATAAACTATATATTATATGTGAAAAAAAATATTTCCTCAAGAGTTACTTTAATGATTTATTTCCTGTAAGTGGACTTTTTAATGGAAGGAATACCGAATGCTTCGTGCGGTCCTAAAATATTGCGTGTGAGGACTTCACGCATAAGAGCACTGCAAAGTGAAACCGAATTTTGTCCAGGATTTAAATTTATTGAAGATTCCTTTTTATTCAAAGGGTCCCTATAATGCCATTATAAGGAAAGTTGGACCTTGTGCCCCGCATGAACGTGTCGATTACAAAAATTACACGTTTCTTGAAGTTAAATTAAACGCACTGAGCAAATCTGATGTAAGGATCCAAGGAACATACTGGTATGATGTAGACAGCTACATGGATGACGTGAGTTTTCCTTTTTTTTATACTAAATTATTACATACATATTTTATACTAAATTATTACATATTACATCATGCCATCTCCCATCGTAGTAGGCTGAAAGGAGAGAGTGCCAGAATTTTCTAAAGTGATACACATCTACCAGCTCTTCTACATCTTAACACCTTGTCATACTTCTCTTACGATTCTTCAGATTTTAAACATTTCCTTTTTTTTTCAAAATATCGTGCACTCGGTCCAACGATTTTTTACTCAGACTTTATTAACCCTTTCTGCCCTGTGATGTGTAACAAGTACACATTGCTTTTAAATACGTTAATATATTTATAAATTTAATTAATAATGGGGTAAGATTTTAGGTTTTCCTCCGTAATACATTTACGCATTGAATAAAAAAATAATTTTAATAATAATTAACACTTATCGGCCACATCAGAGATATTTTGTGAAAATCGAGAATATATTCACCAAACAATCAAACGTGTGCAAGTGTGTGACGTAGGTATATTCATTCTAAAAACCCGCTATGGGTAAGGAAGCGACGTTATTCACGTCTCACTCTCACTCTACTTCTGGTTAATCACCCTTAGAAACGAATTTACTTCATTTATGTGATATCAACTGAAGTTTGAAAAGTATATGTCACAATAGGTTTAACACATATTTTATAAATCCTCACTTTAATTTCTGTTGCTATATAAGGTGCATTACTGCATGGTAACGCACTACACTTCCGTGTGAAAGGTCGCCGGTTCGAATCTGCGCTATGCTACAGAATTATTAGCTATTTTTTATCTGCCAGTATTTGGGATATCTCTAATATTTTAAAAAGAAAAGAAAAAGAATAAAACATGCCAATGTGATCCGATCCGTCTCCCTTCAGTGTGCCATTGGATCATGTATAGTGACGTGGCCGGTAAGGTTGTTTGTGTGCAACATCTCACTCACTTAAACAGACTTCACGGCACAGCTTCACTTTCCAACTGAGCATACTTGGGATGGCGAGAGGATTCTCGACTACGAGGTCCAGTATGATACTTTTTTTCCATACTCTACATTTGAGGAATTCAGATATTGCAAAGTTTTTGTTTATATATCCTATAATTTCATACCAGAATAGTTAATCATTAGTAAAATGTTATAAACACAACAACAAGGTGGATGTATTGCAATTTTTTTTTACCTGGCGAGTTTAACGTTTTTAAAATGTATAAAATGAAAACAAGACTGTCTGATTCCTGTTACAGTAGGTATCTCTTTAGAGAGCTCGCCATCCACTTTTATTCTGGTTTTGCAATTGGTGTTTAGATCTTGTATTGTTTTTATTATGGATGGCGATACACCCCTTTCCAACAGGATATCGACAATATCTTTTAACAAAGATATTTTATTTTACATTTATGTATTTAATTTAAGAAATTATTATAAAAAATATAATTTGTGGTAACGTTGTTAGCAAACCCTCTGGACTTTGGAAATATTGATATACCTATATCAGTTATAATACTATCAATGTGTATGTATAATTAATTATGTATGTTCAAATGTTTTTGTATTTAAAGTTAATTTTGTCCCGAGATACATTTACCATAAAATAATGTAATGATCATATCAATAATTCATAGAGATTGATCGTAATTTACATTATATATCTAACTCTGATGTAAACAATTATGACTGTAACGAGCTTATATAATTGCTCTCATCTGGCTCGTTATAAATGTATTTATTTTAACAAGTCAAACGGCCTTTTTTGATACAAATAAAAAAAAACAACATCTATGATCTTAATTTGATAAACAACAGTGTCGTACATTACAATGAAAAAAAAACAGTCCAAGTCGAACAACACAATAAATCAAATCATTGCGGCAAAAACAATTTATTCATTTTACTCCTGTAAATAGCCTAAGCCCTATATAAATCCATATGTAGCTACCTACGTCCCCTAAATAAATTTGAATTGTCAAACATACTTTATTGTTAAAATTGTAAACATACAGGGTCAACGACCGATGAATTATTTACAATTGTCACATTCTATAAATGTCAACAGTATTCACACGTGAACACTATTTTACACTGCATACCAAGGTAGAAAGAGAACACATCGCTTCCGACGTGATAGCACGCGCAGGAGTGAGATGGGGATACGGCGGACGCATTGACGCGGCCCACTCCGAATATCTATAAATACCTACCTATCAATAAATAAAGATTATTATTTTATTATTCATTCAACTGTCAAGACTTGTTATTACTTACCGGCCATTCTCTCTCACTTTTGTTTCATTCGCATTCCTGAGTATTTATATTTAAAATAAATACAAATCAAGATCATCACGACTTATAAAGATAAGCACTTCGCTACATTGATGACCCTGAACGAAAAGGAACGCAGATATCGACTAAAACGAATATAGCGATGTCAACATCAACATCATCAGCACGTCCTAATAGGACACATGCTACATTTATAACGACTATCGCTACACATACAATGCCAATATTGATTACTCAATATTTGCAGTTAGGACACGTAAGAGTTGTAAAAAAGTAGAAAAACTTGCGTTAAAAGATGCCCGCCTAAACAAACATCAGCTTGCAGTGGTAGTTGAAGTATCACCTACAACCATTATGAATATCTTCTATCAGAATCTTGGGATGTCAAGAGTCAGTGCAGGGTGGGTACCCAGGATACTCAAGTCACTTCAAAAACAAAAAAGCGTCGAATATTCAAGACAGTTTTTGGACCTCTGCAGAATCAAGAAATATGAAATGTTGACCCAAATTGTTACTGAAGATGAAAATTAATGTTATCATTATGAGGCTGAATCAAAACAGGAGATCATACAGTGGCATAAAAATGACACACAGCCCCCTAAGAAGTTCAAAGTGTCGCAATCAGCTAGAATCATTATGACCTCATTTTTTTTGGGATGCGAAAGGTACACTGCTAAAATATTATTAAGAAAAGGGCATGATAATAACTAGATAGTACTACTCTGATCTGCTGATACAGTTAAAAGAAGCTGTGAAGGAAAAAATGAGGGGAAAATGGACAAAATGGGTGCTGTTTTTGCATGTCACAACTGTGGCTTCCAAACATTAAATTACCCTCCCTACAGTCCACAACTGGCTCCGTCTGATTGTTATTTGTTTCCAAATATGAAAAAAGATTTTCGGGGGAAGAAATTAACGGACGATGAACAAGCTGAAAGTGCAATTTCGGCTTATATTAAGGGCCAAAATAAATTTCTTTATTTCGTCGCCAAAAATAAACTTATTGAAAGATCTGAAAAATGTATTAGAATAAATGTTGAAAATATTAAAAAGGAAAAAAATAGATTTTTTTCCACTTTTCCGTCTTCATTCTACGAATTTATGGACATCCTCTCATTCGAGCTGACAATATAGACAATGATGTTGTAATGTTTTACATATCCCTTGTATCTGATAAGGCTGTAAGTCTCAACACTTTTAACATGATTTTATTGTCAATCCCAGTTACTGGGATTTGCAGTTTCAAGTGTACAAATCGTAAAAACATTCACTTTATACGTAACATTTTATCAACATGTATATCATGATGAGGGGATCGTTTTAACAATTTATAATCCAAAATTGTTCTAACCAGATAAGTATATAAAATTTGAAACGATTCTAACTTATTAAATTACCTATTCTCAGTACAAAGGAAAGTCTGGAAAACTCCACGGATGCTATTTTATCTACATGCGGTACAAAACTCAGCTTCTCATCAAATATAACACCAAGATCAGGGACCAGCGAAACAGTTTTCTGTGCTATACATTTTTTAACAATGTCGTTTGTATGTTATAACCAAGTTTGACTGTGGATTTTCTATTAATTTTTGGAATGTTTATATTTTGTAACGAATGAATAAATAAAGTATATTGTACCGTTAATAATATAATAATTTAAACATTAAAACGATTCTATTAATCATTTTATATTTTTTGTTGGCAGGCTAAAGTTATTGAAATGTTTGTTTGGAGGAACGACCAATTTAAATTATTGTTTAAACGAACGGTCCCAAACTCATGTCACGATTTACTGTTCAGACCCATTTTGCAAACATATTTAGGCATGAACAATGACTGCGTAGTCAAAAAGGTAAAACGCTTTTTTTAAATATTATGAATATTTTATGGAGTCCTTTTAATTTTAAACGAATTTTTGTATTAAACTTTTTAAATGTTCAGCATTATTTGCTTAGGAATAGAAATAGCACTTGCATAAGATAAACATTAAAAGGGTTTCATAGAAAAGCGAGAAGAAATACTAAAAGTATGGGATGCTCAGGGTGATTTGAAAAAAGTATATGACCGCGTGATAAGCGACAAACGATGGAAAAAAATTGAATGAATGTGGTCAAGTATTGCGTCATTATACACTAGAAGTCGATGATGTGTTAGAATGAGTAATATATTGAATGATTTAAAGTTTCGAAAAGCTTGTATATAACAAGGATGCTTTATGTTACCCTGATTGTTCAACATTTACAAATATCCGTAATGTTTAGCCTGAGGATATTGACTCGTTTTTATACATTTTAGTTTTCATTTTTTAAAAGCATATATCTTCTGCTGACGGGAGAAAATAAAAAGCTGGTTGACAGATTTTACCCCGTAATGTTGATTTCATTTCTCAATGATAACAAAAAATGCACCATTAAATACAAAAATAATACAATATTTTTTTTGTGAGTTATTTATTTGTAAATTATTAATACGGTTGTATGTATTTTCATAAATTATTATTATTTTGTTTTTGAGGGTTATCACACAGCGGCATCATTTGATATGAATGAAATTATTCATATGTTCGTAGGCGATACGATTTCTTATGGTAAATATATGATACGTATCGACGCTACGAACAAAAAAGGCAGAATTTGTTGCATGGAAGCTGTATATGAATTTTGTCCGATAGAAAAATCAACTAAGGGAAGGAGAAAGAAAATTGGAAAATGAAAATAATTTATCATTCATTTAATAATTTTTTTTATTATAAATAAAAGACCTATAAAGTTTATGAATTGAATTATTTGTATTTTATTTCATTTTATAATAATATCCTCTATTAATATAAGTATTCATGCATCTTTCAAACCTTTTTTGTACATAACAACCGTTCATTTGATCCTAATCCTTAGTATGTGCTTTTTTTTATTTTCTACTTTTGTCATTTCATTTACATAAAAAATCATGCATTTTTTTAGTTTCCGGTACATAACAACCGTTGTAAAGTGTCATTGATAATCAATCGCACTTTGTGGCACTAAAAATGTTTGGGTGCTTAACTGAGCTGCGTTTGCAAACAAGGAAATTTGTATTTTTTTCCTATCAGTGGTGCAGGTAAAATTTTTATTGAAATTTTGATGATTCTTTTTTTTTTTGTTTTTTTTAAAGCGCGGTCTGTGCCTCCTCACAGGGCGGTCTTATTATAAAAATAGGGAGAAGGCTGTTGGTGGGATGGAAAAGGATTCTTATAGTAGGTTTGCAAGGAGGTTGTTTATCCTCAGCATTAATAAAAGTACATGTTTTTATTTTCCCACAATTACAACCGTGCTAATAATCACCCTCTTGTCTATGTACACCAACTTACAGAACAAATGTGATGGTTAAACACTTATTGATGCACCGTTTAGAGATATCGAATCAATTGAGTAATCCTGTGGATATATTCTCGGTACCATGTATTTTCTCCACTGTTTTTCCATGTGAAGAAACAATTGGAATCACATTATGTAACAAGAGATATCCGTATAATGTTGATTTTTTTTGATTGGCTTCAAGTGCTTCCTAAAGCTGCATACGTGACAGATGTCTCTACCACTTAGAAGCAGATTATTCCACACCACGAGACTATCAACGATAAAGCCCTGTCTTAATACGCTACTCTATTGGATCGATTCAGAACAATCACTTTATTCGATAAAGACAAAATTTACCTCGAAGGAAGTCTTGTTTGTGCTCTCCTGATGATGGGTTGAAGTCTCGAAACCAGTAGGGGTTTACCGTTACATAAAATGAAAGAAAAGGTGTTTGATAAAATAAGTTATGATGCCAAAATAATGGCATTTGAAAGGGAAAGATATTAAACTGAGGATTATAAAAATCGATTACTCAAAATGTCTTAAATGTTCCAGTATAGTTGAGTCCCGGTACCGTGTTTTAACGTGATCAATAATTTCAACAGAAAAATACATATGACTTGCATCTATCTTGCAGCAAATATTTTTGCTATTATTTCAATCTTTCAACGTTTGTCTCCTGATTTCTGATTAATAACATGGACCATACCCTAGACAGTAAAAATGTGCATAAATGCTGACGTTATGTCATCAATATGCAATGAAGTATCAGATCTTGCAGATATTGCCATGTTAATTTGGAGACCGAATACAGCCTCCTGCTCCTGGTAGAATAACAATTTACAGCATCCTTTACAGCACAACAGATTGTCAAAGAACGTGTCTAACCATGACTTGACATGTACGAGTATTTTATCTATTGAGACTAAAAGAAAAACCATACAGAAAATGCAAGGTATGCGCTTATATCACAAGAAGAAAAGACATTGTTTTGTTAGCAATGTAACGACCATGCAGTTCAGTACATTTTTAGAACATTATTTATTATTCAATACCACTGTTAAAAATGTTTGAAAGTTTCTATAGTGAGTGCTTTTACTAAATTATTTTTTCCATGCAAAATACTTATTAATGGTTGAGCTTCGTTTGAGTTGAAGTTCTTGTTGAAATCACCATTCATAATCATTGGCATTTTATCCAAATCTTTTTTCAACAATACTGTACCTTCAGTAGTGTAGGCCAACAAGCCTTCATGAATGAATTCAATGATATCCTTAACTTTTGTATTGTTGGATATGTAGATGGCCACCATCATAATTATTCTCCCATTTTCCAGTTGGCTGCACAAATGTCACCAATTCCTGTACTCTGTAAGCCCGGTGCATTGGCTTGTTTTACATGAATGCCCATGTAAGGAGTGAATGAATGTCCATCGTTCGCGTTCCTGTAGGTAGCTTACATACTCCTCCGGTTCTGAAATTTGATCGTTTAAATTGCACAACAAAATTGAAGCTGGGAACGTTCAGCCTTTCCTCATTACGTTACCAGGTTTCAAATAACAGTAAGAAGTTAAGTCGTTTCATGACTGTATCATCAATGTCCAGAAAATGAGCTCTCAGACTTTGACAATTAAATCAACAAAACTATGTTCCTTTTCTGCTCGTCATAAAATCGATTAAAATTTTGTCCAGTGTCTGTAATTGATTGAGATGCAATCTACTAAACCCATTTTGCAAATCACCCACTGAAGCAGGTCTACGTCAACTTGTACTACCAAAAAGCTTAAAGTCACACTAGTTATGTATTATATAAGGTATGGGTGAAATGACTATTGAAAAAAACAAAAAAATACTTTCTCAAGAGTTTCAGGACCAGCTGACAAAAAAATTAAACTTGATCCTTGGCCCAAACAAGTAAAATTACTGAAAGAATTGAATTTGGTTTTAACCAAAAAAAATATGAAGAGAAATATGCTGTATTTAAATATTGTTATGTCATATTGTTACTTATTTTAGTACAACATTTATCTAATATCTATTTAATGTTTTTGAATTTCACTAAACATCCCTTTCACGGGCTTAAACATGCTACTATAAATATAAATAAAGAAAAAGAGTAATGAGTTTTAGTTTTTGTCCCATATATCACATTGCAATGTGCACCGAGCTGATATTTTTTTACTTATTTCTTTCATTGATATTTTTAATCCAATAATGAAATTAAAATTAAAATGAAGAGCTAATATTTGAATTAGTAATTTCAAAAGACCAAGATATTCGGGTGAGATGCCAGATAAACAATACAACCATTTATATCTATGCAGTTTACTTCGAGTGCACGGGTGCCGATGAAAGCAGAAAAAGTTTTTAAAATTTATGACTCTGAATTCGGACAATGTTAGGTTACGCAACAAATAAGTTCTAATTGATTTCAATTTGAATAACGAATCCACGAAAGTTTTGTTGGATTATGACTGTTTTCTTAAATCCAACGATCTTGTCCAATACAATTATATAAATAATGAATACGGCAATATGCTAAACCTAGTATTAAGCAATACCAAGTGCAAAGTGGACAGATCGTTGGAGTGCTTTGTAAAAGAGAATAAATATCACCCAACACTCTCCGTGGAGGTCCAGGTGAGGTGTATGTGCTAGTCCTAGTACATATTAAGCAATACCAAGTACAAGGTGAGTGATCGATCGTTGGAGTGCTTTGTAAAAGAGAATAAACATCACCCGACACTCTCCGTGGAGGTCCAGGTGAGGTGTGTGTGCTAGTCCTAGTACATGTTAAGCAATACCAAGTGCAAGGTGAGTGATCGATCGTTGGCCTGCTTTGTAAAAGAGAATAAACATCACCCGACACTCTCCGTGGAGGTCCAGGTGAGGTGTGTGTGCTAGTCCTAGTACATATTAAGCAATATCAAGGGCAAGGTGAGCGATCGATCGTTGGAGTGCTTTGTAAAAGAGAATAAACATCACCCGAGACTTTCCGTGGAGGTCCAGGTGAGGTGTGTGTGCTAGTCCTAGTACATATTAAGCAATATCAAGTGCAAGGTGAGTGATCGATCGTTGGACTGCTTTGTAAAAGAGAATAAACATCACCCGACACTCTCCGTGGAGGTTCAGGTGAGGTGTGTGTGCTAGTCCTAGTACATGTTAAGCAATATCAAGGGCAAGGTGAGTGATCGATCGTTGGAGTCCTTTGTAAAAGAGAATAAACATCACCCGAGACTCTCCGTGGAGGTTCAGGTGAGGTGTGTGTGCTAGTCCTAGTACATGTTAAGCAATATCAAGGGCAAGGTGAGTGATCGATCGTTGGAGTCCTTTGTAAAAGAGAATAAACATCACCCGACACTCTCCGTGGAGGTTCAGGTGAGGTGTGTGTGCTAGTCCTAGTACATGTTAAGCAATATCAAGGGCAAGGTGAGTGATCGATCGTTGGAGTCCTTTGTAAAAGAGAATAAACATCACCCGACACTCTCCGTGGAGGTTCAGGTGAGGTGTGTGTGCTAGTCCTAGTACATGTTAAGCAATATCAAGGGCAAGGTGAGTGATCGATCGTTGGAGTCCTTTGTAAAAGAGAATAAACATCACCCGAGACTCTCCGTGGAGGTTCAGGTGAGGTGTGTGTGCTAGTCCTAGTACATGTTAAGCAATATCAAGGGCAAGGTGAGTGATCGATCGTTGGAGTCCTTTGTAAAAGAGAATAAACATCACCCGACACTCTCCGTGGAGGTTCAGGTGAGGTGTGTGTGCCGAGGAAGGGGCCGCAAATATCGCCCTCTGCTGCTCTGGGCTCTCCACCCCCCCCCTGCGCGACTACCACCCTACATATAATTAACATAAGGCAATTTTTTAAATTTTAAATAACATTTTACTTCATTTCGATTGGAAATTGTATTGATAATGATGATGAAGCCGTAGAGTACTTCCATGTTGTCATTTACGGAACGCTAGATATCTGCGTCCCACAGAAACATAATCTACCAAATTTGACCAATTATCCAGTTTGGTTCAATGTCGATGTAATCCGAGATCTAAAAAATTATAAAAACTATATGATAATTATCTTCAAAGCAGAAAACAGACTACTTAGAATACTCGAGGCTGAGAGCCAAATTAAAAACTTAAATAAAACAATCGTGCCATGAGTATTAAGCCAAGATCGACATCCGAAACAGCCCTTCGAATCTTTGAATCATGTAAAGAATAGAAAAAGGAATCAGTTTACCTAGATTCGAAGGATAAATATAACCTAACAAATATATAAAACAGTTCATCAGACAGTACAAGCATATCGCTCCATTCTATTTCTAAGGAAAGGTGTTGAAAAGCATAAACTCCTTGCAAACTGACAAAGCAATCGGACCAGATGGGTTATCAGCCGACATTTTCAAAGTATGTGAGGAAAACGTGTGTGATCCCATTTTCTAGACATTTAACTTGAGCATAAACACCAATACCTTTCCCGTAAGTTGGAAGAACACCAGGGTCTGCCTTATCTTCAAGTCACGTTGATCACGATATATTACTAAAGAAAATGCATAACCTTGGCTTCAGCGATAATCTAATTGGATTATTAGCATCATATCTAAAAAGCCATGTCAAATTTCTCACGAAGTGTAATTATGGAAGCCTCGAAACAAGAGGGCAAGGATGCATTGCGATATTCCTACTAACAGTTTTTCAAGGTTGCTTTAACTGTTCCGCGTATCTAGATGCAATAAGTTTATATGTACCCAATAAATATAGCCGTGCAAGAAATAACCCTCTGTTCTACATATCAAATTACAGAACGAATACCATAGCTAAACACTCAGTCACGCGTGGTATAGAGATGTTGAGCCAACTGAATGATACCGTGGATATATTCTCGGTACCGCCTAGTAGTTTGAAAGGAATCCTGGCTGATATTCTTCCTAACGCATGAGCTTTATCTAGAAGCAGATCTTCTTCGTGTAACACGAGAAATCCGTGCAATGTAAATAAAAATTTAATAAAAAAAAAAAAAATTTCGTTGTTTGCAAACGAGGCTCTGTTAAGCACCTAAACATTTTAAATGACACACAGTGCGATTGATTATCAGTGACACTTTACAACGACTGTAATGTACAGTAAACTGTTAATAAAATGCATGATGTTCATGAAATGATGCTAGTAGAAAGTAAAAAAAACACATGCAAAGGATTATAATCAAAGAAACGGTTGTTATGTACTTAATAGAATTAAAAAAATGTGTGAATTCTTATGTTAATGGAGGATATTATTTTAAAATAAAATACAAAGGCTTCAAGTGATAAACTTTATAGGTCTTTTATTTATAATAAATAAAATGGTTGATTATATGACCGAAAAATTATTTTCATTTTCCAATTTTCTTTCTCCTTCCCTTAGTGGATTTTTCTATCGGACAAAATTCATATACAGCCTCCAAGCAACCAACTCGACCTTTTTTATTCGCAGCGTCAGTACGGATCATGTATTTACCATAAAAAAAGGTATCGCCTACGAACATATGAACAATTTTGTTCACATCAAATGATGGCACAGTGTGATAACCCTCAAAAACAAAAAAAAAATAATTTATAAAAATATATACAACCGTATAAATAATCACTCAC
This sequence comes from Odontocerum albicorne, assembly GCA_949825065.1. Classification (NCBI taxonomy): domain Eukaryota; kingdom Metazoa; phylum Arthropoda; class Insecta; order Trichoptera; family Odontoceridae; genus Odontocerum; species Odontocerum albicorne. The sequence goes on along the minus strand of OX463860.1, from coordinate 2,338,218 downwards.
AAAAAAAAATATCATTTTTGCTTATTTTATTTGATTCACGTTGTTTTTACTAGTACCGTCACTCCCGTACAGTATTTAAAAATATTTTTTCCACTCGAGGGAGACCTTTGTTCTTTTATGAAACACTTTTTGTCTTATGCAAGTGTAATATCTATTCCTTACCAAATAATGCTGAACGTTTTAAAAGTTTAATACAAAAGGCGTTTAAAATTGAAAGGACTCAATAAAATATTGATAATATTTAAGAAAAGCTTTTTACCTTTTTTACAAGGCAGTCATTGTTCATGCCTAAATATGTTTGCATCTCGGATCTGAACAATAAATCGTGACATGAATCTTTGAGTATTCTTCTTAACAATAATTTAAATTTTTCGTTCCTCCAAACAAACATTTCTATCACTTTAGTCTGCAAACAAAATATTTTAAAATGATTAATGGAATCGTTTTAATGTTTAAAATAATGAATTATTTACGGTACAAAATACTTAATCTATTCATTCGGTACAAAATATAAACATTTCGAAAATTAATATAAAATCTACAGTCAAACTTAATTATACCATACATTCGACATTGTTATAAGTTTTATAGCACAGAAAACTGTTTTGCAGGTCCCTGATCTTGGTGTTATATTTGATGAGAAGCTAAGTTTTGTACCGCATGTAGATAAAATAGTATGTGTGGAACTCTCCAGACTTTGTTTTGTACTGAGAAAAGGTAATTGAATAAGTTAGAATCATTTCAAAATTTATATAGTTCTCTGGTTAGAACAATTTTGGATAACAAATTGTTAAAAAGAGCCCCTCATTATGACGTATATGTTGATAAAATGGAACGTATGCAGTGGAGGTTTTTACGATTTGTACACTTGAAACCGCAGATCTCAGCAACTGAAATTGACAATAATATGATATTGAAAGTGTTGAGACTTACAGCCTTATCAGAAATATGGGATTTGTAAGACATTAGAACATTATTTAATGTTTTAATACGTGAAGATTTGTAAAATACGTGTTTAATCTATAATGACATTTGCTTTTCAAACTCTAGTTGATATCAGATAAATTAAGTTAATTCCTTCCTAAGGGTGGTTAAGAAAAGACTAAGGAAAGAATCGTTTAACCAAGTGTACGATATTTTGAAAAAAGGAAATGTTAAAATTCTTAGAATCGTAAGAGCAATACGACAATATGCATAGATGTACGATGTACGTCTCGTAGAAGAGCCGATTGATGTGTATCGCTGCAGAAAATTCTGGCACTTTCTCCTTTCAGCCTACCCCAATAGGGAGACGGCGTGATGGTATGTATGTAAAAACCTACTGTAAAAAAAGAGAAATACTCACATCATCCATGTAGGTATCTATATCAAACCAGTACACTGCTTGAACCCTTACTTCAGACTTGCTCAGTACGTTTAATTTAACTTCAATAGACGAGTAATTTTTATAATCGACCCTTCCATGCGGGGCGCAATGTTCAACTTTTCTAATAAGGGCATTATAGGGACCCTATGAATAAAAAGGAATCTTCAATTAATTTAAATCCTGGACAAAATTCGTTTTCACTTTGCAGTGCTCTTATGCGTGGAGTCCTCACACGCAATATTTAAGGACCGCACGAAGCATTTGGTATCATTTCCATTAAAAGGACCACTTACAGAAAATAAATTATTCAAAAAAGACTTGAGGAAAAAAATTTTTTTTTCAAATATAATATATATGATAGTTTATTAAAAATAACAACGATTAAGATGCCCATTACCATTGATCATCTCATGTACAGTTCAGTTATATCTGCATGTCATTGAAAATATTACTTGTTATTAAAAAATAAATAAAAAATATAAAACTCATTTATCAGTCAATTCAGCCACCAGACTCTGATAGTGTTCAACTTAATATGTTCACATTCCATGTTGTACTTAAGGCACGTTCTTACAACTGAAAGTGATAGAAGCCGATGTTATTTCTAAAAGTTGATACACTGAACAAAGAAATTTTTCTAAAAAGTGAGAAGAAACACTTAGATCAAAACGTTCCAGAAACGCTATTAAGTCTATAAGACCACTCAAGACCTTATCAAAAAACACTAGACCTTAAATCCATTATCTGGCACTACCATCGAGAGGAGGGGAAGATGCAAACTCAGCAGACACGCATGGCAACTAATGAAATGTTCACCATCCCTAGAGTTAAAACCTCTTTTGCCCAAAGGCAATATGCTTATTTGGCTCCCATTACATACAATGGCGTGCCGACTTCAATAAAAGTGAAGATAGGAAAACCATTTAGACAGTCGATCGGAGCGTGGTTGTTATTGCGACAGGATTTTGAGTACTTGGGCTTTCAGGATGAATGACGAGTGGAAAGGATTTATGTGAGCTCGTGAGTGTGGGTCTCTTCTTGTTGTTTTAATTTTGGTTGTTTTTGTATTTGTGTTTCTGTGTGTTTTCCTTTTTTTCTTCTTTTTTTTTTTTTTTGAATTTGTTTTGATTTTTATTCTTATGATTGTGTGCGGTATATTGTGGGATGAATATTTTTGGTCTTTCTGGAGTGATAATGTGTGAGGAGTTGAGTTTCGCAAGATGTTTCCAGTTGTAGTTGAGTGTCACTGTTTGTCAGGTTGATGAGAGCGTGCAACGGGGATTTTTGTGTTATCAAAAATCGGAAAGAAGTATCGATTTATTTTTTCATGCTCAATATCCTCAGTGAGATACAGGCAAAAGCCTAGTTTACTGGGGATACGACAAATGAAAGGCAACAAACCCAGATCCATTAAAATTATATGTCCAAATCAAATTATTTGTTGTTTTTTCTCAAATTGTGTATATTTCTTGTCATGTGTAATAATAAATAAATAAAAAAAAAAAGTAAGTCTGCGAGCCTCGATTGGACATCGACAAAAGACAACTCCGCAACTGATCTTTTAAAGAGAATACCACTCCTTCCGAGGTAGGAAAAATGCAAGTAATTTCACCGTGGGGTCTCTCACAAGATGTCAGTTTTTTATATCACATTTCATCGAACAGAGCCGCTTTTAATAGGTGATCTGCCTGTTGTCGTCCTGCTTCAAAGTTTTCCCTTTTGGGATGGTATTTTTTAATACATTCATATATACCAAAATCTGATATACATAATTCATATTGCCAACAAACGTACAGATTAATACGCCTTTTTTCCATGTCGAAAGCTTTTGTCTCTTTAACATTCAAATATCTCGTCATACTAGCTCTCCTATTTTTTTTTATTTTCTAGCATGTTTCTCAATTTAAATATCAAATATTTTCCTCCTTTCCTCTCAGTCTACCTCTTCCTCACTACCTATTAAGTTAATATTTCTCCTTTGAAGAGTCAAACCTTTTCTAGATTTTTTTTTAATTCTACTTATAACATACATCTAACCGAGAAGTTAAACTTAATCTGATTATTTTTGCTGTGTCGTACATTGTCATCCATTGATCTCATTAATTCCATACAGTTTTAAAGCATTCTGTGCTTCTTAAAAAGACACCTTGAGCATCCAATACTTTCTTTTTTACATTTACTATCATTTTCTGTTTACTTTCTCATTAGTCTTGTATCAAAACTGTTCCCAATAGTTTACTTACTACACTCAGTAAATAAATAGCTGTAAATAATTTTATACTTATGCTATAAATGGCCAACATATAACTCAAAACCGTAGATTCAATTTATTTACTTTAATATGGACAATGTTTTGCAGTTGTAGGACCAATGGCGTTTACCTATGAGCTATGTATGCTGACTGGTTAAGAATTATTTTAGTACAGGAGTATATAATAAATACAATGGTGTACCTTTGAAAACGTGGGGCTTAAATGATGACCTACATTTTGAAGACGCTGCAACTTTCATTCTCAAGGATAACATTTATGAAGGATAACTAAATACAAAATCTTACTTTTAAAAGGACAGTTCAACTTACGTATAATTCAGTACGCGAAGCTTTTGGTTTACCTTGCAGACTGTTATTCAACTGAACATAAAGCAAAAAGATTCTCAGCCACCTGTTTCGTTTCATTGTGTTGTTAACTTTAACAGTATTTTGTAAAAATTGAACATGAATCGAGTTTAAATTGACCAGTTAATGGTACAACGAAATTTTAATCACCAACGTAAATTTGCTTTAGACGAGTCAATCATATCGATAATTATGATATAAAGTTAGTTATTATCATTCTGAATATATCAGATAAGTTATTTTATTGCAATAATTATCCAAATACAGGGAAAATAACATAATTGAGATTTTAATATTTCCATAACACTGTATGGAACGGAAACATGGACAATGGAAAAAAAATTACATAAATGATCTCTTCCAGATAAAATGCTGGAGACTGATGTTTACCGGAAAGATGTTAAATAGGTCATAAGTGAACACCAGACTGGAATCCTTTCTAAAAAATATCTGGGTCCCAGCGAGATTCGAACGCGCAATCTTCGGGCTGGGAGACGGGAATCTAGCCAATTAGGTCATGGATTGTATGTATGTATACACATTATATAAGAGCCGAAGGTTAAATTTAATTCAGATATGTTGAAGGGTTTGAATTATTGGATTTATTACCAAAAATTATTTAAAAAACTTCTATTTCAGACGCGCCTGTTGCGTATTCATCTTAAATTTAAATATGTAACTGTGGTTGTGGAAAAAGTGTAAAGTACTTTTGTTTACAATTTTCCTCCGATATGAGTGATTAACAATTGTGCGTTAAAAACAGTTTCAAATTAAACACAATAATAGTAGTTTTAAGATTATCTTTGAAGAAGTAAAATAATCGTGTGGGTTCTATGGTAATGTGTAATAATGTAGAAGAGGCGAAATTTGTACGTAGAGATAAATGCAAGAATCCATTGCGATATTCCTACTTAAGGTTTTTTAAAGTTGCTTTAACTGTCCCGCGATTTTAGGAGAACTAAGTTTATATGTAGCCAATAAATATAGCCGTGCAAGAAATCACCCTCTGTTCTATATACTAACAAACAGGACGAATATCATGGCTAAGCACTCTATCACGCGTGGTGTAGATATATTGAACCAACTGAATGACACTGTTGATATATTCTAAGTACCACCTAGGAGAATGAGAGAAATCCTGACTGATATTTTTCCTACCGAATAAGCTAACGCTAGAAACATACCCTCTTTGTGTAACAGGAGAAATCCTTGCAAGAGGATAAAAAAAATTTATATTGCCTATTAACTGGATGTATCAGCGTGGAGTCAGAAATTTAAAAGAAAAAAAGAGACTATAAAAAACATAAATGTAAGTCGGATGTAAACTGATATTTATAAAAAAATGGGTAATTTAAAAAATAAATAAATAAAGAAACAACACTAACTTTTATACCCACAAGAGCAACTGCAAATCGAAAAAAATGACATTTACGAATCACCTACAAATAGCGATTGGTTTAAAATGTGGAATTCATATTCTAACTGGAAAAGAAGATTAATTTCAATGACTTACTCTTTATTTGGTTTCGTTTTATAAAAGCTTTGTTAAATATGAATTTTCTTTCCATATTTATTATTTGAGAGTCAATAACTATTAGGATTGCAGAAATAATTCAAAATGGTTCATAAAATATTCTTAACATTTTTTGGGCAAAGCAAGCCACTTCTCTACGTATGACCAATGACGAAGTGGTCTTAATAATTTAAAAATCCTTTTCTTTCAATATCTAGCTTGTAAATTGAACTACATAGGCCAGTTGTTGGCAAACCGCAGCTCGTGAGCCGCTTGCGGCTCTTTGCATAGGCATTTGCGACTCTTCAATTCCAGTTTCACCATGGCAAGGAACTGTGGAACAGCAAATTCACAAATCTGACCAGCCACTTGTAAGAGCAAGAAAGAGCTCAGTTTGAAGGTTTTCAACTAATCATCAGGGAGCACAAACATGACTCCCTTCTAGGTCAATTTTGTCTTTATCGAATACATTGATTGTTCTGAACCGATCCAATAGAGGGGCATATTAAGACTGGGCTTTATCGTTGATAGTCTCGTGGTGTGGAATGATCTGCTTAAAAGTGGTAGAGACATCTGTCACGTGTGCAGCTTTAGGAAGCATTTGAAGCCAATCAAAAAAAAATCTCCACATTAAACGGATTTCTTCTGTTACATAATGTGATTCCAATTTTTTCTTCACATGGAAAAATACTCGAGAGCATACATGGTGCCGAGAACATTTTCACAGTGTCACTCAATTGATTCAATATATCTAAACGGCGCGTTACTGAGTTAAGTTAAGTTATCACATTTGTTCTGTTAGTTGGTGATCATAGACTAGAGGGGGATTATTAGCATGGTTGTAATTGTGGGAAAATAAAAACTTTTACTATTATTAATGCTGAGGAAAAACAACCTCCTTCGAAGCCTACTTGAAGAATCCTTTGCATTCGCACCAAATACATTCTCCCTATTTTTACAATAAGACCAACCTGTGAGGAGGCACAGAGGATGCTTTTTTTAAAAAACAAAATTGAACCACACGAAAAAAGAATCTTCAAAGTTTTATTATAAATTTCACATGCACCACCGACAGAAAAAAAGGCAAATTTGCTTGTTTCACACAGTGCGATTGATTATCAATGACACTTTACAACGGTTGTTCTGTACAGTAAACTGTTTAAAAAATGCATGATTTTTTTATGTTTATGAAATGATACTAGTAAAAAAAAACACATGCAAAGGATAAGGATCAAATGAACGGTTGTTACATGGTTGCTCAATGAACGGTTGAACAGAAAAAGGTTTGAAAAATGCATGAATTCTTATTTTAATTGAGGATATTATGATAAAATAAAATAAAATACAAAGGATTCAATTCATAAACTTTATAGGTCTTTTATTTATAATAAAAAAAATGTTTGATTATTTACATGAAAAATTATTTTCATTTTCCAATTTTCGTTCTCCTTCTCTTAGCTGATTTTTCTATCGGACAAAATTCATATACAGCCTCCAAGCAACCAACTCGACCTTTTGTGTTCTCAGAGTCGATACGTATCATATATTTAACATAAAAGTCCGTATCGCCTACGACCATATGCATAATTTCATTCATATCAAATGATGACACAGTATAATAACCCTAAAAACAAATAATAATAATTAATAAAATTGCATACAAGCGTATGAATGTGATCACTTCATCGGCGTCTGACGCTTTCCTTTTTTTCATGTCTTTTCCAGCGATTTGTTTTTCCTTGTAAAATGATCTAATTCAAAATTTCTAAATGCTCACCATTTTCAGATATACTGGACTCACGTTGTTTCTACTAGTACCATCACTCTCGTACAGTTCTGAAAAATATTTCTTCCACTTGAGCAATATCTTTGTTCTTCTATGAAATCCTTTCAATTTTTATCTTATGCGAGTGCAAGTGCTATTCCTAAGCAAATAATGCTGAACATTTTAAAAGTTTAATACAAAAAGGCGTTCAAAATTGAAAGGACTTAATAAAATATTCACAATATTTAAAAAACGGGTTTTACCTTTTTTACCGGGCAGTCATTGTTCATGCCTAAATATGTTTGCAACATGGGACTGAACAACAAATCGTGACATATTTTATTTTATTTATTATTACACATGACAAGAAATATACACAATTTAAGACAAACAACAGATAATTTGATTTGGACATACAATTTTAAGGGATCTGGGTTTGTTGCCTTTCATTTGTCGTATCCCTAGTAAACTAGGCTTTTGCCTGTATCTCACTGAGGATATTTAGCATGAAAAAAAATAAATCGATACTTCTTTCCGATTTTTGATTACACAAAAACAAAACCCCGTTGCACGCTCTCATCAACCTGACAGTGACACTCAACCACAACTGGAAACATCTTGCGAAATTCAACCCCTCACACATCATCACTCCAGAAAGACCAAAAATATTCATCCCACACTATACCGCACACAATCACAAATCCCCTCCACTCGTCATTCATCCTGAAAGCCCAAGTACTCAAAATCCTCCGATCGACTGTCTAAATGGTTTTCCTACCTTTACCTTTATTGAAGTCGGCACGCCATTGTATGTAATGGGAGCCAAATCAGCATATTGCCTTTGGGCAAAAGAGGTTTTAACTCTAGGGATGGTGAACATTTCATTAGTTGCCATGCGTGTCATGTGTGTCTGCTGAGTCTGCATCTTCCCCTCCTCACGATGGTAGTGCCAGAGAATGGATTTGAGATGTAAATTGGCTATGTTAAGGACCTGATACTCTCTGAAAAGCTCCGCCGTGGGATACCGGGCAGGAAGTTTATTAATTATTTTCACAATCAATTTTTGGGAAACCTGCAATATGTGTTATTGGGTTAAAGTGCACCCCCCCCAAACTGATATACCGTAAGAAAGTGCTGACTGACATAAAGCAAAGTATATACTTTTAAGGATATTTTCACTGAGCACATAAGTTTGGAACTATTCTTTTTAACAATAATTTAAATTGTTCGTTTCTCCAAAGAAACATTTCAATCACTTTAGGCTGCCAACAAAAAGAAATTTAATGATTAATATAATCGTTTAAATGTTTAAATTATTCAATTATTAAGTACAATATACTTTATTTATTCATTCGGTAAAAAAGATAAACATTCCAAAAATTAATATAAAATCTACAGTCAAACTTAATTATAACATAACATACGAGTACGTACGACATTGTTATACATTTTATAGCACAGTGAACTATTTCGCAGGTCCCTGGTCTTGGTGTTATATTTGATGAGAAGCTGAGTTTTGTTCCGCACGTAGATAAAAAAGCATCTGCGGAATTCTCCAGAATTAGCTTTGTACTGAGAATAGGTAATCATTTTACTAAGCTAGAATCGTTTCAAATTTTATATACTTCTCTGGTTAGAACAATTTTGGATTATAAATTGTAAAAACGAGCCCCTTATTATGAAATATATGTTGCTAAAAAGGAACGTATACAGTGGAGGTTTTTACGATTCGTACATTTAAAACTGCAGATCCCAGTAACTGAGATTGACAATAATATGATGTTGAAAGTGTTGAGACTTACAGCTTTATCAGATAGAAGAAATATGAAAGACATTATAACATTATTTAATATTGTCAGCTCGGACAAGAGGAAGTCCATAAATTCGTGGAATGAAGATGAAAAGTGGAAAAAACGTCTATTTTTCCTTTTCAATATTTTTACCATTAATTCTAATACATTTTTCAGATCTTTCAATAAGTTTATTTATAGCGACGAAGTAAAGAGATTTATTTTTGCCCTCAAAACAAGCGAAAATGGCACTTTTTACTTGTTCATCGTCTGTTTATTTGTTCTCTTGAAGTTCTTTTTTCATATGGTATTTGGAAACAAATAATAGTCAGACAAAGTCAGGTCTGGACTGTAGGGAGGGTTATTTAATGTTTGGAAGCCACAGTCGTGATATGCAAAAACAGCAGCCGTATTGTCCATTTTCCCCTGCTTTTTTTGTCCAATATATGTAATGTAATAAACTTAAGTCAAATCTATGTTATGCAGCTGATTCTGAAGGGACCACGTTGAGATGATGGACCCCGCGAAAATACCTAAGACTGTAATGCACGAGATTCTAGAGGGTCGTCGAACATCGGGACGTCCACCAAAGAGATGAAGAGAAAGTTGGACATCTTCGTCACAGGACCAAAACTGAAATCATGTTTAAACAGATCGCAAGATCTATAAGAAGAAGAAGCTTCTTTTGACTGCATCAGTGGACCAGAGTAGTAATCTCCATTTATTATGATGTCCTTTTCTTTATAATATATCAGCAGTATAGCTTTCGCATCCCAAAAAAATTATATATTACCAGCCGATTGCGACACTTTGAACTTCGTGTATGCCCTTTATATGCACTGCATGAACTTCTGTTTTGATTCAGGCCCATAGAGATGATATTAAGTTTCATCTTCAGTAACGATTTGGCTCAAAATCTCATCTTTCTTAATTCTGCAGAGGTCCAAAAACTGTCTTGGATATTCGACGCGTTTTTGTTTTTGAAGTGACTTAAGTATTCTGGGTAGCCACCCTGCACTGACTCTTGACATCCCAAGATTCTGATGGAAGATATTCATAATGGTTTGAGGTGATACTTCAACTACCTCTGCAAGCTGATGTTTGCTCAGGCGGTTATCTTCCAACGCAAGTTTTTATACTTTTTTGACGATGTTTAAAGAAGTAACCTCAACATGCCCGTGTTGGTTAGAAGTCGTCTTCAATCGATTCTCTCCTTTGCTTTCAAGAACTATGCCACTGGTAAAGCAAAGTCTCCGTAAGCCGCTTACATCTCTTCCAAAATGATTTGAGGTGTTTCCTCTTGTTTTGTGAGAAACTTAATGACGGTGCGATACTATTTTTTCCGTACTTAGAATGTTATTAACTTTTAACATTCGTTTTCCTGACGATATTCTTAACAATACTGTCAAAAATAGACTAAAACTTGGTGAATATACTAGAAAGTAAGTGAGACCGGTTCGAGGTCAGTACGTTGAGAAGTGTCGACGCGACAACACGTTTCGTGAAAAATGTCAATCCAATCTCCCGCCAAGTGCGAAATACGCGGCGTGATCCGTTATCTCGTTTGGAAGGGAAACCTCCGGTTGAGGTTTATAATGAGGTTAAAACTGCATATGGTGATAAAGCTATGAATCGTACGAGTGTGTATAAGTGGTGTCGCGAGTTTAAAAACGGTCACGTCACACCTCTTCACCCTCCACCAAAAAGTTCAAAACCACAATTTCAGCCAAGAAAATCATGGCATCCGTGTTTTGGGACTGTCAAGGCATAATTTTAATTGAATATATGCCTCAAGGGGAGACCATCAACTCTGCAAGATACTGTGAGACCCTAAAAAAATTGCGGAATGCGATTCAGAACAAGCGGAGACGCATGCTGACAAAGGGAGTCTGCCTGCTGCACGACAATGCCAGACCACACACGGCCAACGCCACGAAGAAACTGCTCGCCTCGTTTAAATGGGATGTCCTGAACCATCCCGCGCATTCCCCTGACCTAACACCTTCAGATTACTATCTCTTTACCTCCCTGAAGCTGCACATAGGTGGAAAAAGGTTTTCAACCGACGAGGAGGTAAAGGAGGAGGTGGAGAAGTGGACGGAGGGGTTGGCGGGAAACTACTTCGAGGAAGGCATCAAAAAGTTGATACCCCGCTTCACCACCTGCATTGAGAGGAATGGCGACTATGTCGAAAAATAGCTTACATATGTACTACGGTAACCACGTAATTTTTTTGTTTATAAAAAAAAATTGTAACCTACAAAAATTCAGTACACTTACTTTCTGGATATGCCTCGTACTAAAGGTAATTCGGTGCAAATTTTGGGAAGTATGGAAATATTCTTAATTGCTTAGGTGGGCGTTACAACCCTATTTTGTGAATGGAAAAAGAAATGTTCCCTTAGTATTTTTGAAACTCTTATCGAATTAAGGGATGTTTTACGACATAAACTTGTCTTTTTGGAGATTTAACGGCGCGAAAAATGATGCATTGACATTCTTATTTCAATTCTCTCCGCAATTTGTTTAGGGTCTCACAGTATCTTGCAGAGTTGATGGTCTCCCCTTGAGGCATATATTCAATTAAAATTATGCCTTGACAGTCCCAAAACACGGATGCCATGATTTTCTTGGCTGACATTGTAGTTTTGAACTTTTTGGCGGAGGGGGAAGAGGTGTGACGTGACCGTTTTTAAACTCGCGACACCACTTGTACACACTCGTACGATTCATAGCTTTATCACCATATGCAGTTTTCACCTCATTATAAACCTCAACCGGAGGTTTTCCCTTCCAAACGAGATAACGGATGACGCCGCGTATTTCGCACTTGGCGGAAGATTGGATTGACATTTTTCACGAAACGTGTTGTCGTGTCGACACTTCTCAACGTACTGACCTCGAACCGGTCTCGTTGCGGAGGAGAAGAGTCAGGCTATACGGAAGTGTAGCCAACATGTCGAAAATAAAATCCATCCGGTCGTGAGAGCCTCAGTACACTTACTTTCTGGATATGCATAGTATGTATGCCCGTTATAACAGTTTGCTTTTATATAGGAACATCCGAACATGTTTTATTTATAATAACAGAGATATCCTATATTTGCTCGTATTTACCAAGTTTGACTGCACTCTGAACGATTTTTCAAAATTTAAATAAAAAAATATATTCAAAATAAAACATTCCAATCATCACATAAGCATGCTCGTAATTTTTTTAATAAATAAACAAAATAAAAATAAGAACATACTCGTGAAGATAATATGAATGGACTTATAGTAAAAAGTAGAGAGGAAAGAAAAATCAGTAATTAAAAACGTTATATTACTGAGTTAAAGTTAAAAGTCGCTTTGCAAAACATGCCAAAGACGGAGCGCGTCTAACATTAGTATGTAACTGGTTCGAAAGTCTCACTGCATGAAAAATAACGGTGAACTTAGAAAGTTAATTCACAATATTTGTTTGAGCGTAGCGCAAATCCATGATCTTAAATGTGCTGAATATTCTCGGCGAGATAAAAGAGTGGCGGGACAATTAAAGATATTACGAGGGTCATCCAGAAAGTAAAGTTACAAAATTTATGTAGGATCGAAAAATGCTTGTATTTAATGGAAATTCACAGGATACTTCACAAATATATTAAGCTATTTTTGAACGTAATCGTCGTCGAGATCGAGACATTCCTGTAGTCGGGGCACTAGTTTTTGTATGCCAGTGTCATAGACCTCCGCCGCCAGCTCTGTCAGCCATTTATTTACAGCTTCCTCAACCTCCTGATCGTTGGAAAATTGTTGGGGTGTAGTTACACACCCAGGTCTTATTCCCCGTCACCATAAAGTCCAGAAAAGCTTCTTCCTCCTGTGCAAAACGATCCAAAAATTAACGCGCGGCGGTCGCGCGATTTTAACGGTGCTCCGGTGTGAGCATTCTGGGCACCCATCTCGCACGCAACTTCTTGTAACCACGTTTTTCCGACACAATATTGCCAAGGAGACTTTGAAAAATGTCAGAAAATTATTTGTGAATGTCGTGAAGCGTCACACGGCGGTCATTTCGAACTTATTCTTCAATTTTTAGCACAAATTCGTCAGAAATCACTGCCTTGCCTCGTCGTGAGTATCAGTACGGCCTTCTCTGAACAACCTAACCCACTTCCTGACATGTTGTCAACTCATCACATCACATCCAAAAACTTCCACGAGCTTCCGACGGATATTCGCTGCGGTATTGTTCTGCAAAGTCAAAAAACTGATGACCGCACGGGTCTCGCACGGGTGAAAGTTGGCGGGAGCGCGCGACGACCTCTCCATCGGAAGAATTTACTGTGACTGAACAAAATGGCCGACAAACACGCGAGACCAAACAAACTGACCGTTAAGACCCCCTTTACACGCCAGGTGCACCAACTTTCCAAAAAATTCCCCGGCCTCAGGAGCCCTTGTAATCTTAGTTTCTGGATGACCCTCGTATAAAAAACGCGAAAGTATATACACTTTAACTTTTATACTCGCTTAGTCATTCTTTAGTTATATATTCTTTCCACATGCCTAAACCATCTTAAACCCACATGCCAAAACCACCTTAAACCCACATTCCACATGCCTTAACCACCATTACATTATAATATTTCTGTTATGAACTATAGCGATTCTACCTAGACCTGAAAATTGGTAAAATGGGACAGTTATCAAGTAATTTGCAGAGTTGTTGTATCAAGTAATTTGCAGAGTTGGACCACCAAATATAGAGATATTTTTTCAAGATTATTCGCCAAAATCAGGTAGATTAAAAACGGTACGTAAAAAATAAGAAAAAAAACAAGTGTGTCTCAATAATGATTATATAAAGGTTTTTTTATTAGAGATGAGACAAATAATGATTAAAAGTTTCATAGGAAGTATCATCGAACGGTCCACACTGCTCTATGGTATAAGAAAATGGACAATAATGGTCTATAAACAAAACTGATTGAAATCATTTGAATCGTGATTTTACATTAACTAATAGTACTGATACTCGTAATTCGGTTTCATTTTGTTGTCCAAAACAATGTACTCGTATTCAAAACAATATACTAGATTGGGCGATAACTTTGTGTCTTCGTCGCTCACTTGCATCTGCATTATTTGGCCATTTAAATTTAGCATTTATGCTTGCATTGGAGTACAGGCCGCAGGAAGACGTTGGTTTACATTAAATCATTAAACATTGAGCTCCAAGCGGAAAAAGGTGAGAATTCATGACGATTTTCTGAGATGACTCAAATCCTACATTTGTGTAGATTGCAGTTGATTATTGTGTATAACTGTCTAGTTCTTAGTCTAGTTCTATAGGTTTTAATCTAGTTCTATAGATGTAACTTAAATATAAAATAATCTCCTTAAAAAAGTTCTAGTTAAATGGTTCATCTTATCTAATGGAAAAATTCCTGTAACTTTGAAAGTACAATCCAATGCTAGTGTAATACATATGTTACCACGAATATAAAAGTAAAATGTATACTCGTATTTTTAAATTACACATTTATGAGTCAGCAAAAATGACCACAAGGTGAATCTCAATGAAAATATAGATCTCTACCCTAAGGAAATTGTTTAAGGTACTCGTATGTCTATCTGACGTAGGTCTGAAGTATGTTACGGCGCTTTTTATAGACCGGGAGTTGTACATGGGCTAGATTCTATTTAAAACCCAGCTTTTGAAAAAAGATGTCCATTTGATTTTCCCTTTAAGTATTTTTATCAGTTATCGTGTTTTGATTTTTTTATTTAACAAAATATTGGGTGTATAAATACATACAAACCATACGGCAGTTTTCATGCTGGAGTAGGTAGAAAGGACCGAACGCTATATTTTTCTGACTCCACGCTGAGACATCCAGTTACGAGGCGATATATATTTTTTTATCCTCTTACACGGATTTCTCCAGTTACACAAATAGGGTCTGCTTCTAGCCAAAGCTTATTCGTTAGGAAGAATATCAGTCAGGATTCTTCTCATACTGCTAGACGGTGCCGAGAATATATCAACAGTGTCATTCAGTTGGTTCATTATCTCTATACTACGCCTGACTGAGTGCTTACCCATTATATTCGACCTGTAAGTTGGTATGTAGAACAGAGGATGATTCCTTGCACGGCTATATTTATTAGGTACATATACCATAACCTATTAATAATAATATTATTATACCCATGATGTTATTTGTCCTAAATTAAGATAAAAATTGCAATATAATAACTTATCTGATACATTCAGAACGATAATAACTAACTATATAATAATCATTATGCTTGACTCGTCGAACACAAAATTATGTTGGTGATTAAAATTTCGTTGCATACCATTGACTGGCCAATTTAAACTCGATGCAAGTTCACTTTTTACAAAATACTGTTAAAGTTAACAACATAATGAAACGAAACAGGTGGCTGGGAATCTTTATGTTTTATATTCAGTTTAATAATAGTCTGCAAGGTAAACCAAAAGCTTCGCATACTGAATTATACGTAAGTACCTATAAATACCACCTCTGTTCGATGAAGTGTGATTAAAAAACTGACATCTTGTGAGAGACCCGACGGTGAAGTTGCTTGGATTTTTCCTACCTCGGAAGGAGTGGTTTATACTTTAAAAGATCAGTTGCGGAGTTATCTTTTGTCGATCTCTAATTGCTCGAGGCTCGTAGACATATTTTTGGTCTTGTGTTTTTTGATAAGGTCTTGAGTGGTCTTACAGGCTTACTAGCGTCTATGGAAAGTATTGATCTTAGTGCTGCCTCTTACTTCTTAAGAAGATTTTCTTTGTTCAGTGTACCAACATTTAGAAATAACATTGGCTTCTATATCTATCAGTTGCGAGAATGTGCCTAAAGTACAACATGGAATGTGAACATATTTAGATGAACACTATCAGAGTCTGGTGGCTGAATTCACTGATTAATGAGTTTTATATTTTCTATTTATTTTTAATTAACAAGTAATATTTTCAATGACCTGCAGATATAACGGAACTGTGCATGAGATGATCACTGGTAATGGGGATCTTAATAGTTGTTATTTTTAATAAACTATATATTATATTTGAAAAAAAATCTTTGCCTCAAGTGTTTTTTTAATGATTTGTTTCCTGTAAGTGGTCATTTTAATGGAAAAGATACCGAACGCTCGTGCGGTCCTAAAATATTGCATGTGAGGACTTCACGCACCAAAACACTGCAAAGGGAAAAATGATTTTGTCCAGGATTTCAATTAATTGAAGATTCCTTTTTATTCAAAGGGTCCCTATAATACCCTTGTTAGAAAAGTTGAACATTGCGCCCCGCATGGAAGAGTCGATTACAAAAATTACACGTCTATTGAAGTTAAATTAAACGTACTGAGCAAATCTGCAGTAATGATTCAAGCAGTATACTGGGTTGATGCAGACACCTACATGGATGACGTGAGTATATCTTTTTTTTGTAATTGATTATTACATACATACCATCACGCTGTCTCCCTATCGGGGTAGGCTGAAAGGAGAGAGTGCTAGAATTTTCTATAGCGATACACACCTGTCGCCTCTTCTACGCCTTGTCATACATCCTAAAAAAAAAGAGAAAATACATTTAAGAGAGAAGCTATTAAAATATCTGGGCTCATCTCATAGCATCCCCCCGGCCGAGATATACCCTATCAATATAGAGCGAGTCCAGCCGCGAGGACACCAGGTATGAAAAAAAGTTACGTGAAATTGCCAGTGAAATTGTAAAATATCTATGGATGTAAAAGTTAGTAAAGATTTGTGTTGAGATATGAAAATATGGCACTCTGCCCTTTTTTTCTTCCCTGACAGAGATGTTTTATTTTACATTAACGTATTTTATTTAAGAAATTATGGTAATTATTTATAATAATCACGAGTGTAGCAGCGCTGGTAGCAAACCGCTGAGCTTTGTAACACCATTTGGAGCATATTCCTTCGTTTTCGGGCATTAAAATATCGATGTGCCCATTAATAAAAAAAATTCACTTGCAGCCCACGAGCCTTTACGCAATACCGGTTTTGGTGTAAGGTACAAAAAGGTTGCTCCCCCCCCCCTGTTCTAATGCAAAGGTGATCTCTACCCCTTAGACTTTTGACTAGGAGTCTTGTCACATTCTCTTCACGAAAATATTCTTTTTTTTGTATATTTATTAAAAAAAATTACATGCATGCTTATGTGATGATTTGAATGTTTTATTTTGAATGTATCTTTTATTTAAAATTTGTATTGTTCTAAATGCAGTCACACCTGGTAAATACGAGCAAATATAGGAGATCTCTGCTATATTATGAGCTAAACATTATAACGATTTTTAATCCAAAACTGTTCTTACCAGAGAAGTATATAACATTTGTAATGATTCTTAGTAAATTACTTATTCTCGGTACAAAGCAAAGTGAGGAAAATTCTACAGATGCTATTTTAACTACATGCGGTACAAAACTCAGCTTCTTATCAAATATAACACCAAGATCAGGGACCTGCGAAACAGTTTTCTGTGCTATAAAATGTATAACAATGTCGTATATACGAGTATGTTATGTTATAATTAAGTTTGACTGTAGATTTTCTATTATTTTTGGAGTGTTTATCTTTTGTAACGAATAAATAGATAAAATATATTGTACCGTTAATAATTGAATAATTTAAACATTAAAACGATTCCATTAATCATTTAAAACTATTTTGTTGGCAGACTAAATTGATAGAAATGTTTGTTTGGAGGAACGAAAAATTTAAATTATTGTTAAGAAAAATGGTCAAAGATTCATGTCACGATTCATTGTTCAGATCCGAGATGCAAACATATTTAGGCATGAACAGTGACTGCTTAGTAAAAAAGGTAAAAGCTTTTGTTTTATATTATCAAAATTTTATTGATCCCTTTCAATTTTAAACGCATTTTTGTATTAAACTTTCAAAATGTTCAGCATTATTTGCTTAGATATAGAAATTGCACGTGCATATAAGATAAAAATTGAAAGGGTTTCATATAAGAAAAAAGGTTTCACACGGGTGGAAAAAATATTTTTAAGAACTGTGCGAGAGTTATGGTACT
Source organism: Odontocerum albicorne (assembly GCA_949825065.1). NCBI lineage: Eukaryota > Metazoa > Arthropoda > Insecta > Trichoptera > Odontoceridae > Odontocerum > Odontocerum albicorne. The sequence continues at coordinate 2,320,080 of OX463860.1, read as the reverse complement.
TGTAGAAACAACGTGAGTCCGGTATAGGTGAAAATGGTGAGCGTTTGGAAACTTTGAATTAGATCAGTCTATAAGGAAAACGAATCGCTGTAAAATACACGAAAATAAGGAAAGCGTCAGATGGCGATGAAGTGATCACAAAACTAATAATGTATGAGAGTGAACAAATGATCGAGTGGCAGAGGCAGTTTTCAACAAATGTTGGGAATGTGATTTGACACCGAAGTATTGGAGGAGTACATTGATTGTTAAATTATATTTAAGTTAAGGTGCGACAATGAAGTGAAGAAGTTACACAGCTGTCAGTTTGCTTAGTGTAATAAAAATTGTGATAGAAAAGTGGGAAGAATAATTTAAAAAGTGTGGGATGCTCAGGGTGATTTTAAAAAAGTACATGACCGCGCGATAAGCGACAAGCTATGGAAAATGTTGAATGAATGTGGTGTTAAAACCGTATATCTACTGCTGATGGGAGAAAGTAAAAAGTAGGTTGACAGATTTTACCCTGTAGTTTCGATTTCATTTCTCAATGACAGCAAAAAAATGCACCATTAAATGCACAAATAATATAATTTTTTTTATGAGTTATTATTTATAGGGTTGAATATATTTTTTTTATTTTAAAGGGTTATCACACTGTGCAATCATTTGATTTGAATAAAGTTATTCATATGTTCGTAGGCGATACCTTTTTTTATGGTAAATACATGATCCGTGGTGACGCTGCGAATAAAAAAGGTCGAGTTGGTTGCTTGGAGGCTGTATATGAATTTTGTCCGATAGAAAAATCCACTAAGGGAAGGAGAAAAAAAATTGGAAAATGAAAACAATTGTTCATTCATATAATCAAACATTTTATTTATTATAAATAAAAGACCTATAAAGTTTATGAATTGAATCCTTTGTATTTTATTTTATTATAATATCCTCCATTAACATAAGAATTCATAATTTTTTCAAACCTTTCTTAGTACATAACAACCGTTTCTTTGATCCTAATCCTTTGTATGTGTTTTTTTTATTTTCTACTAGTATCATTTCATGAACATCTTGCATTTTTCTTACAGTTTCCTGTACATAACAATCGTTGTAAGTGTCATTGATAATCAATCGCACTGTGTGGCACTTAAAATGTTTGGGTGCTTAACCGAGCCGCGTTTGCAAACAAGCAAATTTAACTTTTAACATTTATTTTTTATCCACATTGCACGGATTTTTCGTGTTACACAAAGAGGATCTGGTTCTAGAGTTAGGATGAATATCAGTCAGGATTCTTCTCATACTGCTAGGCTGTGCCGAGAATATGATATGTCCTCGGTGTCATTCAGTTGGTTCAACATCTGTATACCACGCGTGACTGAGTGTTTAGCCATGGTGTTCGTTCTGTAATTTGGTATAGAGAACAGAGGGTGGTTCTTTGCACGGCTATATTTTTAAGGTACATATAAACGTTGTGCTTCTAGAATCGCTGGACAGTTAAAGCAACCTTGAAAAACTGTTATTAGGAATATCGCAATGCATCCTTGCTCTCTTGTTTCGAGGCTTCTATAGTTACACTTCGTGAGAAATTTGACATGACCCTTTAGGTATGATGCAAATAATCCAATTAGATTATCGCTAAAGCCAAGGTTATGCATTTTCTTTAGTAATATATCGTGATCAACGTGACTTGAAGATAGGTCACACCATGGTTATCTTCCAGCTTACGGGAAATATGTTGGTGTTTATGCTCAAGGTAAATGTGTAGAAAATGGGATCACACACGTGTTCCGCTCAAACTTTTAAAATATCGGCTGATAACCTATCTGGTCACATTACTTTGTGCGTTTGTAAGAAACTTATGCTTTTCAACACATTTCATTAGAAATATAATGGAGTGGTATGCTTCTACTGTCTGATGAACTGTTTTACTCGTATATATTTTTTAAGTTCTATTTATCCGTCGAATCTAGATAAGCTGATTGAAAATATTGTGCAAAGCTTTCTGCAATCTTTTGAGGGTTTTCAAGTATGCAAGTACTATCTCCCAGTTTCATAGATTTAAAGCTAGTTTATTTCATTTTTCCATTCATTACATGATACCAAAGATTTAAAGGGCGGTTTCCGATGTCAAAAACCATAAAAAAAAAACATTTAAATGTAAGTTTTCGGATGTAAACTGATATTTATAATATAATTGTTTTTTTTTTTTTAACAAATTAAATAAAAAAACAGCCCTTACTTTTATACCCACGAGAGCCACTGCAAATCGAAAAAATTGCATTTACGAATCACCTACAAATAGCGATTGGTTTAAAATGTGAAATTCATATTCTGACTGGAAAAAAAGATAAATTTCAATGACTTCCTCTTTATTTCGTTCCGTTATATAAAAGCTTTGTTAAATGTGAACTTTCTTTCCATATTTCTTATTTAAAAGTCAATAAATAAGTATCAGGATTGCAGAAATAATTCGATATGATTCATAAAATATTGTCAACATTTTTTGGACAAAGAAAGCCACTTCTCTACGTATGACCTATGACAATGTGGTCTGAATACTTGAAAAATCTTTTTCCGTTAATATTTAACTTGTCAATCAAACTAAATGGGCCAATGAATGGCATACGAATATTGCATAGAAATATATGTTGATTGCTGATATACGCTGATGAAAAACATATTAGGTTGCTGTATGCTGATGAAAAATATATTTAGATTACTCTATTCTGATGAAAAATAAATGTAGATTGATGTATGCTGAATAAACATAAATGTGGATTGCTGTATGTTGATGAAAAATAAATATAGATTGCTGTATGTTGATGAAAAATAAATGTAGATTGCTGAATGCTGATGAAAAATATATGTAGATTGCTGTATGCTGATTGAAAATATGTATACATATATTGCTGCATGCTGACGAAAACTATACGTAGATTGTCGTAAGATGATTAAAAATTTGAGAATGAACGTTGTGAAATCAAAAGTCAAGTTGATACAATAAATAGAACAGGAAATAAAAGCGATATTTGGATGACAAATAAAAGACTGGAGGTAGATTTGGAATTCCGTTGATATTTTGTAGTCTGTTTAATGAATATCTCCATTTATATACGTCCATGCGTAAAAAAACTACAGAGGTCAACGGGTGGTATACGAGTAACATATATGGGTAAATTTTTATTTTTTATTTATTATTTATTTATTTATTTTGTTTATTTATTATTACACATTACAAGAAATATACATTATTTGCGAAAAAACCACATGTTATTTAATTTAGGCATACATTATTTTAATGGATCTTGGTTTGTCGCCTTTCATTTGTCATATCCCCAGTAAAATAAGCTTTTGCCTGTATCTCACTGAGGATATTAAGCATGAAAAAATAAATCTATACTTCTTTCCGATTTTTGATTACACAAAAACAAAACCCCGTTGCACGTTCTCATCAACCTGACAAACAGTGACACTCAATTACAAATGGAAACATCATGCGGAATCAAAATCTTTGCACATCATCACTCCAGAAAGATCAAAAATGTTTATCCCATAATATACCGCACACAATCATAAGAACAAAATTTAAAACAAAAATATACGGAAACACAAATACAAAACAACAAAAATTAAAAAGAAAACAAAAAAACAACAAGAAGAAACCCACACTCAAGAGCCCACACCAATCTTTTCTACACGTCATTCATCCTGAAAGTCCAAGTACTCAAAATCCTGCCGCAATAACAACCACGCTCCGATCGACTGTCTAAATATCGATTAGGAATGTGTGTGGACTGTTGTATGCTGGTGACATAGTAGTATAAATGGAAAATAATGACGGATTACGGAGTTTGATAAATAAATCTATAATATATATGATATATGTGCAGAGAAAGCATTTTACAACCAATTTTGCACATGGGTCACTCATCCATAGCGATGGAGGATGTGCAGCAGATGTAACACATAGAATTAATGTGGGATGGATGAAGTGTAGATCAATGACGGGAGTTCTCTGTGATCCGAAAATGCCAGTAAAGTTAAAATAAAAAGTATACCAAACGATTGTCAGACCCACACTGCTCTATGGCTCCGAATGCTGGACGATGTATAACTCTTACTCCAGGCAAATAGGAACTGCTGAAATGCGCATGCTAAGATGATCAGCTGGTGTGTCACTAATATAAAAAATAAAAAGCTCACGCATTCGTGGAAGCCTGGGTGTTACACACATCAACAGTAAGCTGGAGGAGAGGCGATTGAGATTATGTGGGCACGTTGAACGCAGAACACCCGATCATATTGTGAACCAGGCAATCTCCATGGATCTTCCTCGAATAACAAACAGAGGAAGACCAATTATTTGATAAGTGGTGTAAAAAAATAATCTGATGCAAAGGCACGGCCTGTGGGTCGTTGTCCGAGACAGAAGAGCATACAACCTGAGGACGAGGAGAGCTGACCCTAACAGTCTTCGCAAACAGTGAGTTGGGATGGAGCCAGGGAGAAGATATGCGCAGAGAAAGATTTCAAAATTAATTTAGCGAAATCAAATATTATTGTAATTTCACAGTAAAAACTTGCTCGTTATTTGAATGTTACGCTTCAACTGAACTGTTATTACATAGTCTCGACAGTCCACTATTGGTTTTTTGAACTTAAATGCTTTAAATGTTTAAAATCATAAACACTGCTTACTCAGAACCATGAATACTCACGAAAGAGAAACATTTTTTTTTTAAGTTTGACATTATTACCAAAAAAAGGTACTTATCATAACTTCAATGTGTTTAATGAATAGAACCCAGAAATGAAACTCAGATAGTTAACCCCTTTTTAAAGAACCTTCATTTGTAAACCTTTATTTTACGAGAACGGCGTTAGCAAAAAAGTGTCACTATCCATCTTTTCTTTACCTAATTTCCCATAATTTGAGACGTGACCGGTATTTTTAAAAACAGGTAGTGGCCCTCGCCCATTGATTTATGACCCCTGCAAGAGACATGTTCACGGCCGCCACTTCCATCCTATTGTAATATGGTTGGAGACTTTTACTGGGTAAAGAATAATTAGGTGGGCTCCAATTTTAAAATTTCTTCCGATCAACCAGCTAGATGTAAATATGTCTGTATGTGGCTGGAATCCTTTCTTCTATTACAGTTATCATTCTTGCCTGAAGAATCAGAAAAATGCTCACCATTTTTGTATTGTCTTATACTTAAGTTGTAAACAGTTTATGATAAGCTCAATAACATAAATGTTTAGTACGTCCAATAACTCCTCTCGGCTTTTGCCTTTGCATTTTTAAGACGCAATTGAAATCATGACAACCTTTCCTAGTTTTAAGACAACAGACCCGACATGTTTTTGACCAATTGTGAGTATCCTGAAGGGATCAGAAAAATTGTAACGGAACTTTATATGTTGGTTTAAAACGTTTTAATTATTAAGTTAAGTATGGGAATAGTGCCAACATATCACTTTTTGGAGAGCTGCATCACACTCCTAATACATGTACCGGGCATCACATTTATTCTTGTCTAGAAGCAGATACTCTTTGTGTAACACGTGAAATGCGTGCAATGGCATGCCGAATTCAATAAAGATAAATGAAGGAAAACCGTTTAGACAGTCGATCGGAGCGTGGTTGTTATTGTGACAGGATTTTGAGAACCTGGGCTTTCAGGATGAATGACGTGTGGAAAAGATTTGAATGGGCTCTTGAGTGTGGGTTTCTTCTTGTTGTTTTGATTTTTGTTATTTTGTATTTGTGTTTCTGTATATTTTTGTGTTAATTTTTATTCATATGATTGTGTGCGGTATATTATGGGATGAACATTTTTGGTTTTCTTTTTGTTTCATTTTGGGTTCATTTTTAGTTTTACTTTTGTTTTTATTCTTATGATTGTGTGCGGTATATAATAGGATGAACAGGTTTGGTCTTTCTGGAGTGATGATGTGTGAAGAGTTTGATTCCGCATGACGTTTCCAGTTGTAATTGAGTGTCACTGTTTGTCAGGTTGATGAGAACGTGCAACGGGGTTTTGTTTTTGTGTGATCAAAAATTGGAAAGACGTATCGATTTATTTTTCATGCTTAACATCCGCAGAGAGATACAGGGAAAATCCTAGTTTACTGGAGTTACGACAAATGAAAGACGACAAACCCAGATCCATTAAAATAATTTATGTCCAAATTAAATTACCTGATGTTTTTTCGCAAATTATGTATATTATGTATGTACGCTCAAACAGAGATTGTTTATTGGCCTTTCCAGTTCACCGCTCTTCTTTCTTTACGTCGTCCTTTACTGTCCATGCAGTGAGACTCTGGAATCAGTTACAAACCAATATAAGACTCGCTCCGTCCTTGGCATGCTTTAAGAAGCGACTGAAAAAACTCTTAATTTCTAGTCAGTAAAATAACGTGTTTCATTCCTGATTTTTCTTTTCCTTTCCTCTCCACCATCCTTTCCTTTCCTTTTGATTGATGATATCTCATTTTATATGAAAAATAATGTTCGGGTAATTGTCCGTCTTTGTGGGGTTTGTGGGCATGTTCTCACGTATATGTTTATGGATTTCGTGGGGATGGATAGTCATTTGAATGATTTATGCGACCACGTAACTTGCTTCATTTACTTTTGTCTGGTTGGTTGGAAGAGATTGCCGCCTGGCAATAAGCCCGCCAGATTGTATTGCAATAAAAGTGTTAAATAAATAAAATAAATAAATATATTTCTTGTCACTTGTAATTATAAATAAATAAATGTGGATATAAAAAAGTTGAAAAAATACGAATTAGCATGTTCGCAAACGCGGCTCTGTTAAGCACCCAAACATTTCAAGTGCCGTACAGTGCGATTGATTATCAATGACACTACAACGGTTGTTATGTACAGGAAACTGTAAGAAAAATGCGTGTTTTTTTATGTTAATGAAATGTTACTAGTGGAAATGTTACTAGTAAAAATTACATACAAAGGATTAGGATCAAAGGATAAGGATCAAAGGAACGGTTGTTATGTTCAAAAAAAGGTTTGACAAATGCATGAATTCTTATGTTAATGGAGGATATTTTTATAAAATAAAATAAAATATAATACAAAGGACTCAATTCATAAACTTTACAAGTCATTTATTTATAATAAAAAAATGTTGAATTATTTGAAAAATTGTTTTCATTTTCCATTTTTCATTCTCCTTCTCTTAGTTTTTTTTTGTATCGGACAAAATTCAAATACAGTCTGCATGCAACCAACTCTGCCAATTTCGTTCTCAGCGTCGATACGTATCATATATTTACCATAAAAAATCGTATCGCCTAGGTACATATGAAGAACTTTATTCAAGTCAAGTGCTGTCACACTGTAATAACCCTTAAAAACCAATAATAATAAATTATAAAAAAGCATACAATTAATAACTCACAAAAAAGGCAATTATATTATTATTGCATTTAATGGTGCATTTTCTATTGTTATAATCATTGAGAAATGAAATCGGAACTTCTTCTTCTTCTTCTTCACGTGTCCTGCCGGGTCCCCCCGACGTTGACGACCATCTGAGAGAAAGCTTCCCTGTCCTGGGCGGCACGAAACAGCTCCCCCACAGTTCTGACGCCGGTCCATTGTCGGATGTTTCGAAGCCAGGAGAGCTGTCTTCTGCCGACCCCTCTGCGGCCCTCGATCTTCCCCTTCATGACGAGCTGAAGTACGGTGTATTTGTCACCTCTCATTACATGGCCAAAATATGATGTTTTACGGAGCTTAACAGTGGTGTATAGTTCTCTATTTGCATTGGCTCTACGTAGTACATCAGTGTTTGTTATCATATCGGTCCAAGATATTCTTAACATTCTACGGTGGATCCACATTTCAAACGCTTCAAGGCGGTTTATTATGTTAACTTTAAGAGTCCACGCCTCTACGCCGTAAAGTAAGACAGACCATACGTAACATTTGACCATTCTTTGTCTCAGCTTTAAGTTTATATTATCGTCGGATCGGAAATCGGAACTACAGGGTAAAATTTGTCAACCAGTTTTTTTCTTTTTCTTAATCATTAATTCGCCTTCTCTATTTTTTTTTCAGATCAACTTTTGACTCCTTCACAATAATGTTGAAACAAAAATACTATTTTAGATCATAGCTGATTTGGAGACTGTTCGGTTCGAGTATGTATATTTTAGTGTCCCGCTGACTTTGTTTCCTATCACTATACATCGTTCGATATCCCTCTTAACTTTCCCATTATCTGATAAAATACTACACAAACAGCAGAATTTCTCAACCTGCTCCAATATTTTATACTTTTCCTTTCAAACTTTCTACAATCACTGCTTTGAATTTTTTAACTTTCAATCTGAGATCTTTCTCTTATCACCACTTATTCAATTAATATACTAAACTCCGCAATACATATTCACTCTCCACTAACACAATAATGCTGCTTGCATAAAGCTATTCATAAACGTTTTCATTGGACATTAATATGTCACCAATTGACCACAAACTTTCGCACACGAATCTTTGTAAATGTAGAACAATCAGGGAAACATAACGCATTCTTGTTGTAACATTCCTTTTAAAAATCTTAAACCATTCAATATATTACTCATTCTTACACATTCTCGATTTCTAGCATAAAGTGTCGCAATACTTCATTTCATTTTACATTTAACACTACAGTCATCCAATATTTTCCATAGCTTGTCGCTTATCACGCTGTCATATACTGTTTTCAAATCAATCTGAGCCTCCAAAACTTTTTCTTTTCACTTTTCTATCACAATTTTTCTACGCATTTTCAAACACTTATAACACTAAGCAAACTGACAGCTCTTTAACTTCTTTACTCTATTGTTGCGCCTTAACTTAAAAATAATTTAACAATCAATGTACTCCTCCAATACTTCGGTGTCAAATCACTTCCCAAGATTTGTTGAAAACTGCCTCAGCCACTCGATCATTTGTTCACTCCCATACACTATTAGTAATTTGATCACTTCATCGCCATCTGACGCTTTCCTTTTTTTCGTGTCTTTTACAGCGATTCGTTTTTTCTTGTAGACTGATCTAATTCACAGTTTCCAAACGCCCACCATTTTCAGCTATACTGGACACACGTTTTTTCTTCTATTACCATCACTATCGTGCAGTACCTAAAAATATTTCTCCCACTCGAGCTAGATCTTTGTTCTAAGAAACCCTTTCAATTTTTATCTTTTCAAGTGCAATTTCTATTCCTAAACAAATAATGCTGAGCATTTTAAAAGTTTAATACAAAAAGGCGTTTAAAATTGAAAGGAATTAATAAAATATGACAATATTTAAAAAAACTTTTTACCCTTTTTACTAGGCAGTCATTGTCCATATTCACATATTTAATCAGCATGGGTCTGAACACTAAATCGTTACATGAGTCTTTGACCGTTCTTGTCAACAATAATCTACGAGTTTCATTCCTCCAAACAAACATTTCAATCGTTTTAATCTGCCAACAAAAAAGTTTAAAATGATTAATAGAATCGTTTTGATGTTTAAATTATTCAATTATTACTGGTACAATATACTTTATTTATGAATTCGATACAAAATATAAACATTCCGAAAATTATTAGAAAATCTACAGTGACACTTGGTTTTAACATACATACGACATTATTATAAATTTTATAGTACAGAAAACTGTTTCGCAGGTCCCTGATCTTGGTGTTAAATTTGATGAGAAGCTGAGTTTGGTACCGCATCTAGATAAAATAGCATCTGTGGAATTTTCCAGACTTAGCTTTGTACTGAGAATAGGTAATAATTTTACAAAGCTAGAATAATTTCAAATTTTATATATTTTACTGGTAAAAATAATTTTGAATTACAAATTGTTAAAACGATCTCCTCATTATGATGTATATTTTGATAAAATGGATCGTACACAGTGGAGGTTTTATGATTTGTACACTGCAAACTGCAGATTCCAGTAACTGAGATTGACTATAATATGATGTTGAAAGTGTTGAGACTTACAGCCTTATCAGATAGAAGAAATATGTAAGACATTACAACATTATTTCATATTGTCAGCTCGAACGAGAGGAATCCCATAAATTCGTGGAATGAAGACGGAAAAGTTGTGAAAGCCTTTTTATTTTCCTTTTCAATATTTTCACCATTAATTCTTCTTTATTTTTAAGATATTTCAATGAGTTTAATTAAAGCGACGAAGTGAAGAGATTTATTTTTGCCCTCAAAATAAGTGAACATTGCACTTTTGACTTGTTCATCGTCCGTTAAGCCGCATACATCTCTTCCAAAATGATTTGAGGTGTTTACCTTTGTTTTGTGAGAAACTTAATGACAGCGCGGTATTATTTTTCCATACTTGGAATGTTATAAACGTTTGACATTCTTTTACCCGACGATATGTTGAACAATACTGTCATAAATAGACTAAAACTTGGTGAATATACAAATTATGAGCCGTATTATTAAGATATGTGCATACGCACAACCATCCCCTCCTTTTACCTCTTCGTTTGACCTCTCCTCGTATTTCAATATTTAGGAACTAATTCAGCTTGCCATACTACACGTTTCCTGTAGGCTCACTCGGCAATATGTTTATCCCATGGTGAAGTACCTGCAACTTAGTTTGTGTACCACTCTTAACATACATATCGTAACTGCAAATATTGCGTAATCAATATTGGCATTGTATGGATTTACATAGGGTTTTGGCTATTTACAGGAGTAAAATAAAGAAATTGTTCTTGCCGGGATGATTTGCTTTCTTGTGTTGTTCGACTTGTACTGTTTTTTTTTTTCATTGTAATGTATAGCACTGTTTGCAAGTCAAATGTTGTATTTCATTCTTTGTATCAAAAAAGGCCATTTGACTAGTGAAATAAATACATTTATAACGAGCAAGATAAGGGCAATTATATAAGCTCGTAACTGTCACAGTTGTTTACATCAGAGTTAGATATATTGTAAATTGATACCATTCTTTATGAATTATTGATATGATCACCACATTATTTTATGGTAAATGTATCTCTGGACAAAAGTAACCTTAAATAGAATACAAAAACATTTTAACATACATAATTAATTATACATACACATTGATACTACATAAAGTCTATTCATAAAATTATAAATATAAAAGCATACCTTAACGCCAGGTCTTTAAGAAGGGTGGACAAAGATGTGATAACTACGTGAATGATACTTTTTTGTCAACCCTTAATTCGATTCGATAAGGGTTGACAAAAAAGCGAAATGAAAAATTTTTTTTGTCTTCAAAAAATTGGATTATAATGCCCACCCAAAATTATAAATAAATAGCATACCTTCACGCAATGTCTTCAAGAAGGGTGGACAAAGGTGTGATAACTACGTGATTAAAAATAAATGAAAATTACAATGAAATATTCAATGCATTGTTTTTTCTGGCCGTAACATATCCAAAAAAACAAGTTTATGTCGTTAAACAACCCTTTATTCGAGAAGGGTTGTCAAAAAATAAAAAAAGAACAATTTTTTTCGATTAAAAAAGTTGGGTTGTAACGCTGACCCAAGCAATTAAGAATATTTGGTTACTTTCCAAAACATGCACGGTATAACCTGTAGTAAGCCCGTTATAACAGTGAGCTTTTATATAGAAATATGCGAAAATCAAAATCATTATAAAGTTTTGCTCATTGTATTAGGTGTTACTCATTATATTAGGTTTTGCGCATTATATAAAGTTTGATGATTATATTTGGTGTGATTTAAGATGGCGGTATACAGTCACGTTACCACAATTTATCTGCTCAGTCAATTCTACGGTGGTTTGAAGGGGATCTTCATGAATAATATGGTTTAAGCGGTCTTTATCGACGTTCACTGGTCGTCCGGAACACTTCATGTCTTTCAGGTCGAAATTATCATCTTTGAAACGCAAAAATCATCGACAAGCTGTCATTTTATTCATTGCATCTTCACCGTACACTTTGCAAATATCGCGAGCAGCTTTGACAGCTTTATTCCCTCGATTGAACGCGAACAGAAGGAGGTGTCGAAAATGCTTAATTTCGTCTACTTGCCATTCTATTTTGAATGCTTGTAATAAAATAAAATAATACATGTAACGTAAAAGCAAATACATTATCTTGTAGAACAGAAAATTTTCTTTCAAATGACGTATTATATTCACCATTTTGTTTTACTTTTGGTGCTCATTTTTAAATTGGAAAAAAACGGACACAACTTATGTTAACACCCAATAGCAGAGATCTCTTATATTTGTCGTATTTACCAAATTTGACTGCATTTAGAACAATTATACAAAATTGAAATAAAAAGATACATTCAAAATAAAACATTCCAATCATCACATAAGCTTGCTCGTAAATTTTTAATAAAAAAAAATAAGAATATATTCGTGAAGAGGATATGAAAAGACTCATAGTCAAAAGTCTAAGGACCAGAAATCACTTTTGCATTACAACAGCAGGGGGGGTTGGGGCAACCTTTTTGTACCTTACACCAACACCGGTATTGCGTAAAGGCTCGTGGGTTGCAAGTGTATTTTTTAATGAATGGGCATATCGATATTTTAATGCCCGAAAACAAAGGAACATGCTCCAAATGGTATTCCAAAGTCCAGCGGTTTGCTAACAGCGCTACTACACTCTTGATTACTTTGAATAATTACTATAATTTCCAAAATTAAATATATAAATGTAAAAAAAATATCTTTATCAGGGAAGGAATAGGGTACAGAGCGCCATATTTTCCTATATCAACACATATCTTAGTTCACTTTTACATCCATAGATATTCTACAATTTGTCCGACACTTGTACGCGTCATTCTTTCATAACATCAGGTGTCCTCGCGGCGGGGCTCTCTCAATATTGTTAAGGTGTATATTGGAATGTATTCATAAATATGTACATATTATGTTGCTATTAATAAAGCTATATTTATTTAATTAGTATTTATTTAACTTGATCCAAACATACTTTTTTTGGTCTACCTCTCATATATTTCTTCTCACATTTGCACTATATATCTGTTTTGTTAGTCTTTCTTCATTCATTTTTTCCACATGCCCAAACTATCTCGGCGTGCTCTATGATACCATCATCTTAGGGAATCAAACCTGGAACCCATGGATGGTAGACCAAACGACTGAACCCTTTACTATAAAGGAAGGCGAATTCTTACTTAGTATTTTTGTACTATATTTATAAATGCAATTCACATGAGTTTCAGAGGACATGAAAACCTAAATATAGAAATAAAAGTTTAATTTTGTATTTATATTTGACTCCAACGTATTTTCAAAACAGCTGCTTGGCTGATATAATATGGTAGTCATAAATATTGTCATTTTGGTCCGCTTCTAAAAAGTCTACACTGACTAAAGTGTCGCGAATGAGCAGTTCCTTCGTGGCGTTGGCCGTGTGTGGTCTGGCATTGTCGTGCAGCAGGCAGACTCCCTTTGTCAGCATGCCTCTCCTCTTGTTCTGAATCACCCTCCGCAATTTTTTTAAGGGTCTCACAGTATCTTGCAGAGTTGATGGTCTCTCCTCGAGGCATATATTTAATTAAAATTGTGCCTTGACAGTCCCAAAACACGGATGCCATGATTTTCTTGGCTGAAATTGTGGTTTTGAACTTTTTGGCGGAGCGTGAAGAGGTGTGACGTGACCGTTTTTAAACTCGCGACACCACTTGTACACACTCGTACGATTCATAGATTTATCACCAGTATATGCAGTTTTCACCTCATTATAAACCTCTTTATAAACCTCAACCGGAGGTTTTCCATTCCAAACGAGATAACGGATGACGCCGTGTATTTCGCACTTGGCGGGAGATTGGATTGACATTTTTCACGGAACGTGTTGTCGCGTCGACATTTCTCAACGTACTAACCTCGAACCGGTCTCATTGCGGAGGGGAAGGGTCAGGCTACACGAAAATGTAGCCAACATGTCGAAAATAAAATCCATCCGGTCGTGAGAGCCTCAGTACACTTACTTTCTGGATACGCATAGTATTTTCAAAACAGCTGCAAGGCTGATATAGTATGGTAGTCATAAATATTTTCATTTCAGTCCGCTTCTAAAAAGTCTACACTGACTAAAGTGTCGCGAACGAATTGATTTAGAGCGCCCTAGAAGAGAGATTGCTTTCTAAAGGGTGCTTTATAAATTGTCAGTTTAATATTTTAAGTTAGTGACTTATTTTTGGGTTACTGCTTATATTTGGCTTAGAGCAGAAGACTGTGGCTTGTTAAAAAATGGACGGTGCAGTTACTTGTATTAAAACGTCCACTAGGAGACCAAGATACGAAAAAATTGCGAAGATTATGGAAAACAGGCTAAGAAAGAGTAACCAGAGAGGTTCAGGATTGACTTGTTTAGATAAGTTAGGTGATAGTGAAAGAAGCAAAGATGTGTGAGGAGCGAAGATAAATGAACGATCTCTGTAACCTATTTGGTATGACGTCCCTCTTAAAATTCTCTGTTAATTTTTTTTTTGAAGTTCTTCGATGATGGGCCTCGTAGTCGAGAATACTTTTGCCATCCCAAGTCTGTTCAGTTGGAAAGTGAAGCTGTGCCGTGAAGTTTAAGTGAGTAAGCTGTCGCACACAAGCAACCTTACAGGACATGGCGCTGTACATGATCCAATGGCACACTGAAGGGAGACGGGTCGAAGCACATTGGCGTGTTTTATTATTTTTTATTTTCTTTCTAAAATATTATAAAATATATGACCAAAGTCATTGGTATTTCAAATTCTGGCGGAAAATAAAGTTAATAGTTCTTTTGTATAGCGCAGTTTGAATCGGTGACCTTCCACACGGAAGTGTAGTTAGTAACCGTGCAATAATGCACCTTATATAGCAACAATAAATATTGTGAGGGTTCATAAAATACGTGTTAAACCTATAATGACATATGCTTTTCAAACTTCAGTTGTTGATATCACATAAATGAAGGTACTTCGTTCCTAAAGGTGGTTAAGAAAGACCAAGAAAAGTATCGTTGGATCAAGTACACGTTATTTTGAAAAAAAGGAAACGTTAAAGTCTAAAAAATCGTTAGGCCTGTATGACAAGGCGTAAAAGATGTAGAAGAGGCGACAAATGTGTATCGCTATGGAAAATTCTGACACTCTCCCTTTTCAGCCTACCCCGATAGGGATACGGCGTGATGGTATGTATCTAATAATCTACTGCAAAAATATATATACTTACATCATCCATGTAGGTATCTCTTTCATACCAGTAATTTCCTCGCAATCTTATTTCAGATTTACTCAGTACCATTAATTCACCTTCAACCAATGTGTAATTTTTGTAATCGACCCTTTCGTGCGGGGGGCAAGGTTCAGCTTTTTTAATAAGGGCATCATAGGGACCCTTTGAATAAAAAGGAATCTTCAATTAATTTAAATCCTGGAAAAAAATAGTTTTCACTTTCAAGTGTTCTTATGCGTGAAGTCCTCACATACAATACTTTAGAACCGCACGAAACATTCGGTATATTTTCCATTAAAATGGCCACTTACAGGAAATAAGTAATTTAAATACCACTTGAAGAAAAGAAATTTTTTCACAAATAATATGTATTTTATTTAAAATAACAACGATTAACATCCCCATTACCAGTGATCATCTCATGTACAGTTCTGTTATATCTGCAGGTCATTGAAAATATTACCTATTTTTTTCACGAGCATATGCAAGAAGTTAATAATTTTCAAGCATTTTGTGCTACATAAAAATACACCTTGAGAACCCAACACTCTCTTTTTTACATTTATTTTTATTTTCTGATCATTTTCTCATTTGTTTTCTATCAAATTTTTTCATAATAGTTTACTTACATATAAGTTAAGTCAACGTTTAACTGAAAACCATAGATTTAATTTATTCACTTTAATATGGACAATGTTTTCCAGTTGTAGAACCAATGAGGTTTACCTATGAGTTATGTATGCTGACCGGTTAAGAATTATTTTAGTACAGGAATATAGAATAAATACCATAGTGACCCCTTTGAAAACGTGTAGCTTAAATGATGAGCTACATTTTGAAAATGTTGCAGCTTTAATTCTAAAAGTGATGTTAAAAAAATATTTGAATATATAATAACAGGAAAGCTTAAAGCTTAAATTAACTTTTAAAAATACAGTTTAACTTACATATAATTCAGGACGCAAAGCTCTTGGTTTACCTTGCCGATTGGTTTGAATCAATGGAATATAAAACATAAAAATTGCCAGCCACTTGTTTCGTTTCATTGTGTGGTTAACTTTAACATTATTTTGTAAAAACTGAATTTGAATCAGTAAGTGGTATGCAATAAAAATTTAATCGCCTACATAATGTTGTGTTAGATGAGTAAAGCATTATGTTCAATATAAATTAAGTAATTATCGTTCTAAATATGTCAGATAAGTTATTCTATTGCAGGAGTCGGCAGAAGCGGTTCGCGAGCCGCATGCGGCTCTTTAGGCATACACTCCAATTTCACCGTATCTCAAGCAGCCTTATAACTAATGAATTTATGACATAGAGTCGCCGAACAGAATTGGAAGAAGACACATGGCTACAAAAAGTACATTTCATGGTCGACATTACTTCACATCTTAATGCTTTGAATACATTAAGGCAAGGGAAAGAAAATATCGCATATACATTATTGGAAGAAGTAAATTGCTTTGAAAATAAATTACAAGTTCTCACCGAAGATAAAGAGAGACGTGAATTACTTCACTTCAAGAGTTTTAAGACAGTATCGTGACGAGAAAAGCACTTGTTTTGATGCGATTTATTTCAGCAGCGTATTAGGAAAAATGAAGAACAGTTTTGGTGAACGTTTTCAACAATTCAGAGCAAATACGACTACACTAGTTTTTATCGTACG
Organism: Odontocerum albicorne; assembly: GCA_949825065.1. Classification (NCBI taxonomy): domain Eukaryota; kingdom Metazoa; phylum Arthropoda; class Insecta; order Trichoptera; family Odontoceridae; genus Odontocerum; species Odontocerum albicorne. Next base: position 2,303,169 of record OX463860.1, on the reverse strand, counting down.
TCTTCTCAAAATAAATATCAATGAACTTAACTTAACACCGTTCGACACAGATGCTGGTTCACTTCAGATACAGTTCATACATTTTTAAAGCAAGGAACTGTGGAGCCACAAATTCACAGATCTGACCAGCCGCTTGGAAGAACTCGAAAGAGAGAAATTCAATTTGATTTTTCAGCACAAGTGAACAGCTATAAAACAACTGACTGAAATAGAAACAATAATATTTGATACATGGAATAGTTTTCCTGAAACATATGACGCGTCAAAAAAACTAGCTTTGGTATTCTCACAATCTTTGGCTCTACATATATATGCGAACAAACATTCTCAACTTTGCCTCTACATATACTCGTATATGCGAACAAACATTCTCAACTTTGGCTCTACATATACTCGTATATGCGAACAAACATTCTCAACTTTGGCTCTACATATACGAGTATATGCGAACAAACATTCTCAACTTTGGCTCTGCATATACTCGTATATGCGAACAAACATTCTCAACTTTGGCTCTACATATACGAGTATATGCGAACAAACATTCTCAACTTTGGCTCTACATATACTTGTATATGTGAACAAACATTCTTAACTTTGGCTCTACATATACTCGTATATGCGAACAAACATTCTCAACTTTGGCTCTACATATACTCGTATATGCGAACAAACATTCTCAACTTTGGCTCTACATATACTCGTATATGCGAACAAACATTCTCAACTTTGGCTCTACATATATATACTCGTATATGCGAACAAACATTCTCAACTTTGGCTCTACATATACGAGTATATGCAAACAAACATTCTCAACTTTGCCTCTACATATACTCGTATATGCGAACAAACATTCTCAGCTCTGGCTCTACATATACGAGTATATGCGAACAAACATTCTCAACTATGAACCTATGAACTATGAACCAAATAAAAAATAAACTTAGATGCAGAATAACGGATGAAAGTTTACAATAATGTATTCAATTAAAAATAAGTAGCTATAGTAAAGCCAGATATAGTAATGCCAGATATAGTAAAGCTATCAAAAGCGATGCATGGACGCCGTTCTAATTAAATTTTTAAATAAAAAATTTCCAGCTTTTTTGCCCCTAAAAATCCATATCCCTAAATAAGTACATATGTATATTACATATATGGTATGCGGCTCCCTGGTACCTTTGTTATCCAGTTTCCATGACAATTTGGCTCTTCTCATTTGACAAACTGCCAACCCCTATTCTATTGCAATAATTACCTACATGCAGGACAAATAACATAATTGAGTTAACAATACTATTATTAATCATTATTTATAAGCCAGACTATTTTTTAGAAAACTCCAATATCCGTATAAATAAGGCTGTAATATTATCCATAGCACTGCATGGAACGGAAACATGGACGATGGAGAAAAAAAATTATTATTTAAGATCTCTTAGAGATGTTATGTTGGAGACTGATGTTTTATATCAAATGGACCCCAAAGGGTCACCAAAGTCTCTATATTTAAGAGTTCGATATTACTTTCGACATGAAGAAAAATAATTCTTTAGCGTGTTATAGAACAATACATGGGAAGATAGTCTATGACAGAATACGAAAGTAAGTGAAAAATGGTGGATTTGAACTAAAGGCTGATATATTGATTTAGGTAAAGCAGAGCACTCAAATATGATTTGGGCACGGGGAACGAAACAGTCAGGAATAATTATGATATTTCGAAAGAAGGAAACTGGGTTAATCAGAGAAATCGTAGAAATTATATGAGATACTTTGCCTACCTTGACAGGGATTTGGCGTGAGGGTATTGTATTGAATTACATTTGCGTTGTCAGCAATACAACCTGAAGGACTTATTACCAGACAGATGTTAAATAGGCCATAAGTGAAAAGCAGATTGGAATCCTTTCTGAAAAATATCTGGGTTCCAGCGAGATTCGAACCCGCATCCTTCGGGCTGGGAGACAGGAATCTTGCCAACTAAGCCATGGATTGTATATATGTATACACATTATATAAGAGCCGAAGATTAAATTTAATTCAGATATGTTGAAGGGTTTGAATTATTGGATAAATTAAAAAATCTTCAGTTTCAGATGCGCCAGTGGCTTAACAATCTTAAATTTAAATATATAACTGTGACTGTGGTAAAATTGTAAAGTACCTTCGTTTCCAATTTTCCTGCGATATGAGCGATATAAAATCATGCGTTTAAAAAACCAGTTTCAAATGAAACACAATAACAGTAATTTTGTGTAGTTTTAAGATTATCTTTGAAGAAGTAGAAATAATATGTGGGTTCTATGGTAATGTGTAATAATGAGGAAGAGGTGAAATTTGTGCGTAGAGATAAATATTGCACTTAACGAAACACATCACCTAATAATTGAATGTTTCAGCGTAGAGATAGAAAAACATGGCACTTTGTCCTTTCTGCCTACTCCAGCATGAAAACATGCCTTATGGTTTATATGACCTTATACACTCCAATATTTCATTAAATTAAAAGTTCAATACACGATCACTGATTAAGTTCTGCCATATGAAAATCTCTTTCAACCAACTTAAAAGACCTTGATACTTTATGTTAAAACCAAACGGTTATACTTTTTTAATGAGCTGGGTTCTAAATATAATCTAACCTACAACCCCCGGCCTAAAAATAATTTGGTTTTTGAGTCATCTCAGAAAATCATCATGAATTCTCACCTCTTTCAGCTTTGAGATCGAAGTTTAATTATTGAACTTATCTGGGCTACATCTAACTTCTCTCTCTTAAGTTATTAGACATCAAAGATAAAATAAACTGTCGATTTCCACTAAATGTTAGGTTGCCTCGTCAGCTCGAATAATACGCCATTATGAGATTGTCGAATAAAAAACATGCATTAAGTTTTAAGAACAATTATACTCAGTCCTTACTCGAAAACTGACAAATTTATTGTTTTCATTAAAAACTGAAGATCCTGTATCCGTCAGTACCACTGTATTATTGACACATTAATTTGTTTATTTATTACGTGCTTTTGATTAAACATATTTTTCATTATTTTTATCACAAGAAGTATTAATTTAACATTAGCAGAGCTTTGTGTCTAACATTTCCTTTGTTAACAAATCGGAAAGAAAACTTATACATCACACAGGAGTAAAGTTTTCATTTTATTTAAAAATATTCTATTTTATGCTCGTACTAACCACTTTAGTCGTTTTTTTTAGTTGAAAAGTAAGTTTGACGCGTTCTTGAATCGAACTCATTTAAAGAATACTAGTTTTGTCATCGCAATGCAGTTTTATTTCATACAAGGCCGAATTGTTGTAGTTCATAACAGATAGATCATAGTGTAATGGGTCGCAAATATCAAAGACGCGGGTTCGACTTTCGAAAATAAACTGTCTGATAGACCTTGCAGCGTTTGAATACCACAAAACGTTCAAGTATTGAGACATGCCGTTACCCAATGTGGTCAACGTCACGGTCACGCTCAACCTTAGTGCATTTTGTCAGGCTGAAAGCGGCTATTCAACACGATATCGGAACAATACTACCAAAAATAAGCATTTTTAGATGTGTAGGGTACCCACGTCCCTAAAATATTGTCAACAAGCAGGGTCAACGACCGATGAATCAACCTCTGAATATCTACAATTGTCACATACCAGAAACGTCAACACTATTTACACGCAAATAATATTTACATCGCATTCCAAGGTAGAAAGAGAACATATCACGCCGTCTCGCCGTTTCGACAATAAACATCCTACCCACTGTAGTATCCGCTGCGCTTGCGACCACCTCAGCAGAGATGTCAACAACATCATCATCAGCACGTCCTACTAGGACACACGCTAAATTGCACGTCCCACTAGGACACACGTCCTACTAGGACACACGCTAAATAGCGCATGCGCTTAAGATGGTTTAGGTAAAAAATAAGCATTTTTAGATGTGGAAAGAATAAATAACTAAAGAACGACTAAGCGAGTATACAAGACAAAGTGTATACTTTCGCGTTTTTTTACAATATCTTTAATTGTCCTGCCACTCTTTTATATATCTCCGAAAATATTCAGCACATTTATGGTCATGGACTTGTACTACGCAACAGATATTGTGAATTAGCTTTCTAAGTTCACCGCTCTTCTTCATGCAGTGAGACTTTGGAACCTGTTACATACTAATGTTTGACTTGCTCCGTCATTGGCATGTTTTTAAAAGCGATTTTTAACTTTAACTCAGTAATATAACGAGTTTAATTACTGATTTTTCTTTCCTCTCTACCATCTTTCCTTTCCCTTTGATTTATAATATCTCACTCATAACGCTCACCATTTTCTCAGTTTTACTAGATCATTGTTATAATTAATATAAATATTAATTTAAAAATAAGTAAGTCTCTCACGTTTCGAATAAAATACCAGTCATCCTCATATCAGTTCATCCCTCTCAATTCCACTTCTGTATCCCTTTTTTATGAGTTCAGCCGTGACTACGCAGAAATATTTAATCATTATTCTCTTGTGGCTCGCAAACAAGCTAAACTTGGTGATACTCATTAAATAAGAGCCCTAAAACATTCGAAAATTTCAGTTAGAGAGCGCTTGAGTGGAGACTTAAAACTTGATTTTCAGTTAGAGAGCGCTTGAGTGAATGCTTAAAACTTAATTTTATTGAACTTAAACACTATTTCCGTAGCCTTGACCAACACGGGGAGTTCCAGAATCATTTCCCAATGGGATAAGATGTTACCTGTCTAGTTTCCAGTTAGTGCAATATGTTATTAGTGTGTAGCATCAGGAATCATTGAAAAACCATGTTTTTTTTACGCATGTATATATAACCAAAACTAATGATGTTTTCTAACCACTACATACAAACACTACACTACACCTAAAGCCGAACGTGTTACTGTTACGGTGTGATGTGTTACGGTGATCACATAAGAATTTAACCACAGCTCTTACAGCATCTATAATGAATGAATAAATCACAAAAATCCTAAACAGTTTGTATACCGATCCTGTGTTTAACGTAATAAACTAGATTTGCGTTAATTTCCGGGCCGTCGTTTAACGTGATCTTGACCCGGAACATGTCTATGTAGCTCTCCGCAAATGAAAATATTGCAAGAGATATCATACTAAAATCAATTACGTATTTTGAATGAATATACTCGTATTATACATAGATTCATGACAATATTCTTAATAAATACTTTGATATAGCAAATTTTAGTAAACTGTTTATGAACATTAGAATTACTCATAAATCAAGCTGTCTTCAAATGTTAACTATTTATTCTCAATTTAAGGAACATATCCCGACACAAAAACCAACACATTACTGAAAAAGATAACTAACGTAGGTATTTTTATCGAAAACAAAAATATTTCCTTTTGTAGCTGATACACTTGTTCCTTGTGCACTTCGGAGCCAAAAATTTAGATAAAATAAACTAAACCAGATTGTTTATAAACTAAACCAGATGCACTTCAAATATGTGATTTAAAAATTGAATAAAATAACTTCATTGAGTGCGAAATTGATTTGTTCAATTGTATAAACGAGTATAAGATACTAATTGCTACACTAATTTCATCGACAGTATTTATTTATATCAATCATGTCAAAGTGTAATTTTGAACAGATGTATTATTTGAATTAAGTTAATTGACTGTCATAATGTGATTGAATATAATTAAGATAATTTACTAGCACGTCTGTCCGGGAGGCATGTTTTTCAATTTTTGTATTATTCATTTATTCGTAGCTTTTAACCTTTCCTTCCCTGTGTTGGGTATCTTCTACACGTTGCTTCTAATAACCATTAATATCTCTATAAATATAATAAATACAAGGTTAAGATTTTAGGTATTCCTCCATAATATATTTACGCATTGATTTAAAAAATAATATTAATAATAATCAGACTTTATCGACTACATCGTAAGTATTTCGTGAATATCGGAAGCAAATTCGCATTTAAACGCTGTGAGTGCCTCGATCTTGGGTCTTGACGATAGGTGAAGATTATGTGGAAAGCGCGACACTATATTCGCATCTCACTTTTGCATACACCACTGAATAGCGAGGAGCTCAATTGTCTCAACCTCGCAAGTGTAAGCCACGCCCGAGTTAGCCACCAACCCTGCCGCGCCGCAGTAGCTGTTGAGCTGGCAACGAGACTAGATCTACGCCCGTTCCGTGAACGTTGCCAGATGGTTTTTTAATGTTTTCAGGAAATAAATCTCAGTCATTATAATTTTTAACTTCAATTATAATTAATTAAGGGGATTATCTATGAATATTCTTATTTTTCCGATTTAAAATCGCTAATTTTTGATCGCGTACTCACTACCCAACACCGGAGCACGCGTTTTAATTTTATCACCGTAAGGGGAGGGTTAAAATTTATCAAAATATCACATTTTACACGTGGCTGGACCGAATGTACCTGATTTTGAAAAAAAAAGGTAAAGTGAGAAGTATGGATAATGAAAGATTGTGAATGACAAAATGTAAATAAATAAATACAGATTTATTGATAACAACAAAGTATGTACTCATGAACACATATCCTTAAATTATATATACTCGTATAATACTCGTATTTCTCAGGACAATATCGAAGAGAATTCATTAAAGAAAGAAACTATTAAAAATTCTGGGCTCATCTGATAAGATCCCCTCAGACCAGATACAGTTTATAAATAAATAAAGATAAAATATTTGTGTCCATCACTCTCAGTCCCTATGAGTCAGGTTATCAGAGTCCATGTTCCGAAGTCATATCGCACACCTTCTCAGTACTTTCATCGCAGTTGAAATTTATGTTAAAGAGTCGGGCTTTCTTCAAATCCAATAAGCTCTGCAAAAGACGTCAAACTTTATGCATATTTTTATTGTCTAGGGTATGGTCCATGTTTTTAATCAGAAATCAGGAGACTAACGTTTAAAGATTGAATTGATATAAAAAATATTTGTTAGATGCAAGTAATATGTATTTTTCTGTTAGAAGTATTGATCACGTTAAAACGCGGTACCGGGACTCAACTATACTGGGACATTTAAGACAATTTTAGTAATCGATCTTAATTACTAAAAATGGCAGCCAATGGAGTTTATTGTATTTAAAAATAAAAAGAAACAGTTTTGTTAAAACTTAGGGTGAAGGAAAATGTTTATTTAAAAGTTTAATACGAATAAGAAAAGAAACCTGCAATTATTTTGCTATGATGGTTGTTGTTTAATGACGGAAACATAAAAAAAATGTTCTATTTATTTTCAAATCTAACAAATCTAAAATTTTAAACGTCTCATATGTGAACCAATTTATTTTGTAAATTTTTAATGAATAAAACACAATTTTTTTATAACCCTCAATTGGATAATTTTCCCGTTTAAATGCCATAATTTTGGCGCATTCCTTTTCCCATGTACTTATGAGCCACGAATCCTCTTGCTCCCTCCTGCACCTATTATAATTAAAAAAAAAACAAATGCGCGAGACTCTCGCGTGGTAGAAGTGAAACTTCTTAGCTCCAAGGAAAAGTCGATTTTATGCTAAACTTTTTAAAAAAAATTAAGAAATGGTTATGTGAAATTTAATTCAATAAAATCTCTCTTAATTAAATAAAAATGGTTATGTGGAATTAAATTCAAGAAAATTTCTCTTAATTATTATTTTTTTCATTTATTCATCAATTTCCATAGATTCAAACTCCAAGAAAGAAATTATGCGTTTATGATACTAGCTGAAGTATGATTCTAATAATTTAGAGTGTAAATTTTCTTAATGAGTGCCTAATCTGGTTGTAGACTTTCCTTTGTCAGTGTTCAATTTTAAATTAAAATTTTCATTATAAAATCTTATTAATGGTTGAGCTTCTTCTGAGTAGAAGTTGATGTTGAAATCACCACTCATAATCATTGGCATTTTGTCCAAATCTTTTTTCAACAATGCTGCACATTTAGTATTGTAGTGTAGGCCAACAAGACTTCATAAATGAATTCAATGATATCATTCACTTTTGTATTGTTTGATATGTATGTTAGATGGAAACCATCATTATCATTTACCAATTTTCCAGTTGGCATTTGGCTGCACAAATGTCACCAATTCCTGTACTCTGTAAGCCCTGCATTGGTTTTGTGTTGTTTGATATGTATGTTAGATGGCAACCATCATTATCATTTACCCATTTTCCAGTTGGCATTTGGCTGCACAAATGTCACCAATTCCTGTACTCTGTAAGCCCTGCATTGGTTTTGTGTTGTTTGATATGTATGTTAGATGGCAACCATCATTATCATTTACCCATTTTCCAGTTGGCATTTGGCTGCACAAATGTCACCAATTCCTGTACTCTGTAAGCCCTGCATTGGTTTTGTATTGTTTGATATGTATGTTAGATGGCAACCATCATTATCATTTACCCATTTTCCAGTTGGCATTTGGCTGCACAAATGTCACCAATTACTGTACTCTGTAAGCCCTGCATTGGTTTTGTATTGTTTGATATGTATGTTAGATGGCAACCATCATTATCATTTTCCCATTTTCCAGTTGGCATTTGGCTGCACAAATGTCACCAATTCCTGTACTCTGTAAGCCCTGCATTGGTTTTGTATTGTTTGATATGTATGTTAGATGGCAACCATCATTATCATTTACCCATTTTCCAGTTGGCATTTGGCTGCACAAATGTCACCAATTCCTGTACTCTGTAAGCCCTGCATTGGTTTTGTATTGATTGATATGTATGTTAGATGGCAACCATCATTATCATTTTCCCATTTTCCAGTTGGCATTTGGCTGCACAAATGTCACCAATTCCTGTACTCTGTAAGCCCTGCATTGGTTTTGTATTGTTTGATATGTATGTTAGATGGCAACCATCATTATCATTTACCCATTTTCCAGTTGGCATTTGGCTGCACAAATGTCACCAATTCCTGTACTCTGTAAGCCCTGCATTGGTTTTGTATTGTTTGATATGTATGTTAGATGGCAACCATCATTATCATTTTCCCATTTTCCAGTTGGCATTTGGCTGCACAAATGTCACCAATTCCTGTACTCTGTAAGCCCACTGCATTGGTTTTATGTATTGTACATTTATGTCTATGTAAGGAGTCACGATGTTTGCCCTATCATCCGCGTTCCTGAAGATAGCTACTCCTCCGGCTCTGACATTTGAACGTTTAAATTACACAACCAAATTGAAGTTCGGATCATCCAGCCTTTCCTCATTACGTAACCAAGTTTCTGATAGCAGTAAGAAGTTAAGACGTTTCATGACTGTATCACCAATGTCCAGAAAATGAGCTCGCAGACTTTGACAATTAAATGAACAAAACCAATATGGTTTTGTTCATTTAATTGTCAAAGTCTTTTTTGCTCGTCATAAAATCGATTTAAACTTTGTCCAGTGTCTAAAATTGATTGAGATGCAATCTACAAAACTCATTTTGCAAATTACCCACTGAAGCTCGTCTGCGTCCGTGATGAAATGTGGGATTATTGTATTTTGTAACAATGAATAATTTATTGGGTTTTGTAACTCGTGATAGGGCTACATATACCAAGGTCTATCAGGTTTATTTTTGCAAGTTGAACCCGCGTCTCTGAAATTTGCGACCCAATACATTGTGATCCATCTGTTATGAACTATAGCGATTCGACCTAGTCCGAAATAAAACTGCATTGCGATGACAAAATCGGTATTTCTTTTAATAAGTTTGTTTCAAGAACGCGTAAAACTTGCCTTTCAGCTGTATGAAAATGACTATAACGTACGCGTATAGAGTAGTATTTTTTTAAATAAAATGAAAACTTCACTCTTATGTCATATATTATTTGTTTTTCCGATTTGTTAACAAAGAAAATTATAGACACAGAGCTGCGCTAATATTAAATAAATACTTCTTGTGATTAAAATGATACAAATATATTAAATCAAATTCACGTATTGAATAAATAAATTAATATGTCAATGATATAGTGGTACTGACGGAAAAACGGTCGTCAATTTTTATTGAAAAAAATAAATATATCAGCTGTCGAGAAAGGGCCAAACAATTGTTCTTTAAACTTAATGTATGTTTTTTATTTGACAATCTCAGAATGGCGCATTACTCGAGCTGACCAGATAACTTTTAGTGGGAATTGGAAGTAAAATGCCAAATTGAATTGGCACGTAAAAGGTTTCTTAAGATGAGATCATTTTTCTTCAATAATAATTTAAATATTAAACTTTGGCAACACATAAATAAGTCTTATACATGACCTGTTCTAATTAATGGCGTTGAGACATGGATCATCATGACCAGAATCTACATGAGCTGGACGCATTTAAAAAATAGATTGATAGGAAAATGCTCCGAGTTTCCTGGTAACGTCGTATCTCAAACACCGAGGTACTCCGATGATCAGGCTTAGAACAGATTATCTTAAATAACATTAAATGTTTAAAGATTGCCTATGTGAGTTGTATGCCAAGAAGAAATAAACACCATTTTCACCATTTCAGCCAAATTCATATTGATGAACAAAATCGTACTGAGATATTTTTTCAAGTCTTCGCCAACATCAGGAATGTTGAATACGGTACATGAAAAATAAGAAAAATACAAGTGCCTCAACAATGATTATATGAAGGATTTTTATTAGAGATGGGAGAAATAATGATTAAAAGTTTTATAACAAGTATCATTGAGCGGTTCGCCCTGCTCTATGGTATAAGGAAATGGACAATATGGTCTATAAAAAAAACTGATAGAAATCATTTGAATCGTGATTTTACATGAAATAGTACTGATACTCGTAATTCGGTTTTATTTTGTTATCCAAAATAATATGCTCGTATCTAGATCGGGCGATAGCTTTGTGTCTTGTCGCTCTGTTGCATCCACATAATTTAGTTATTTAAAGTTAATATTTATGTTTCACATTGGAAAAAAGCTGCAGGAAGACGTTGGTTTAATAATTTTGGGAAGATTTTGGATGGAAGAGGGGAGAATTCGTGACAATCTCTTACGATGACTCAAATCCTATATTCGTATAGATCGTAGTTGATTATTGTGACTGACTGTTAGTCTAGTCCTATAGATTTAACTTAAATATAAAATAACCCTCTAAAAAAGTTCTAGTTAAATGATTCATCTTTAGGTACTGTGTTCCTTAAAGGAGAGATGATGATGATGGTTTGTTGATAAATAAAACTCGTTTTATATCGCAATGCGGAAAAAAAGATTGAATTGGTAGATGTAGGTATTTATATCATTATTGAATGTGTGCGGGAATGCGCGCGCGATATGCCGCCGTCTCGTTTCTGCATTCGCAATACGATTAATGTCCTATGTAGGTATCATTCAGATTTGGGAACTGGCGCGACAGATGTGCTGCCCTCTCGCTCTAACATGGAATGCGCTCCACGCCTGACAATGAGTTGAATGACCGGCGTGTGGACCTTGTACTTGTTTGTTTTGAATTGTCAAGGTATGCAAAGGTCGTATCGCCGGTCATTGACCGAGCGTACGAACGCCACACATCTTATCTAACGGAAATACTCCTGTAACTTTGAAATTACAGCCCAACGCAAGTACAATACATATATTAACGCGAATAAAAAAGTTAAATATTTTATTTTTAAATGCACCGTTAAAACTCAGAAAAAATTACCACAAGGAGAAAATCAAGAAAAATATGCATCCTTATCCTATGGAAAGGGATTTAGAGTAAAATATTTCATCTCTCAGAAATAAATCTCGCAGACATAGGTCTGAAGTATGTTACGGAGCTCTTTTTAGGCCGGGGGTTGTAGGTTAGATTTTATTGAGAACCCAGCTCATTGAAAAAGATTTCTGTTCGTTTTTTACATAAGGTATCTTTAAGGCCTTTTAAGTTGGTTAGAAGAGATTTTAATATGGCAAAACTTAATCAGTGATCGTGTTTTAAACTTCTAATTGAACGAAATATTGGAGTGTATAAACACATACAAATCAGAAGACAATTTTCATGCTGGAGTAGGCAGAAAGGACAAAGCGCCATAATTTTCTATCCCTACGCGGAGACATCCAGCTATTAGGCAATATGTTTCGTTTAGTACAATATTTATCTCTTAGCACACTTAATCACTTTTTCTTCATCAACACATATTCTTATGGAACTCGTTCGATTTTTTGTAATGCTTCAAAGATAATCTTAAAATGACTGTTATTGTGTTTAATTTGAAACTGGTTTTTTAATGCCCAATTGTATATCACTCATATCGCAGGTAAAATTTTAAGAAGATACTTCACATTTTTACCACAATTAAAGTTATATGTTTAAATTTAAGATTCATAAGCCACTGACGCGTCTGAAAGAGAAGTATTTTTAAAATAACTTTTTGTTATAAATTCAATAATTCAAACCTTTCAACATATCTGAATGAAATTTAATCATCGGCTTTTATATTGACTTTATACACATACCATATACCCTCCGTGGTCCAGTTGGTAAGACGCCTGTCTCCCGACCCGGAGGTCGTGGGTTCGAATCCCGCTGGAACCCAGATATTTTTCAGGAAGTATTTCAGTCTGGTTTTCATTTAAGGCCTCTTTTACATATTTCTGGTTGGCTGGAAGATATTGCTACATAACAATTAACCCATCAGGTTTAACTGCATGCAACGAAAATCTAATACAATACAATACCCTCAAGCCAAATCCCTGTCAAGGTAGGCAAATTATCTCATATAATTTCTACGATTATTCGGATAAACCGTTCTTTCGAAATATCATAATTATTCCTAACAGTTTCGTTCCACGTGCCCAAATCATATTTGAGTACTCTGTTTTATTTTAATCAATATATCAGCCTTTAGTTCAAAGTCATCATTTTTCAATTAATTTCGTATTCCGTCATAGACTCTCTTCCTACATAAATATTTTTCCTCCCCTCGAAAGTAATATTCAACTCTTGGATAAAAGAGACGTTGGTGCCCCTTTGCGGTCCATTTGATATGAAACATCAGTCTTTAGCATTACATCTCGAAGAGATCTTTCATGTTAATTTAATTTTTTTCCATCGTCCATGTTTCCGTTACATACAGTGTTATGGAAAATATTAGAGCCTTGTTCATCGGATATTGGAGTTTTCTAAAAAATAGTCTGGCTAGTAAATAATGATTCATAATAGTAATATTATCTAAATTATGTTATTTGTACTGTATTTAGATAATTATTGCAATAAAATAACTAATCTGATATATTCAGAACGATAATAACTAACTTTACATTGATCATTATGTTTGACTCGTGTAACGCAAAACTACGTTGGTGAATTAAATTTAGTTGCGTTTTATTGACTGATCAATTTAAACGTGATGCAAGTTCAGTTTTTAAAAAAACACTATTTAAGTAAACAACAAAATGAAACGAAACAGGTGGCTGGGAATCTTAATGTTTTATATTCAGTTCAATAACAGCGTGCAAGGTAAACCAAAAGCTTCGCGGACTGAATTATACGTAAGTTAAACTGTATTTTTTTAAAATTAGTTTAAGTATTAACCTATAGTATACTGTTATGTTCAAAGATTTTTTCTTATCACCTTTACAATTAAAGCTGCAACATCTTTAAAATGTAGATCATCATTTAAGCCACACATTTTTTAAGGGGTCACCTTTGTATTAAGTATATATTCTTGTAATAAAATAATTCTTAACCAGTCAGCATACACAACTCAAAGGTAACCGCCATTGGTTTTACAACTTAAAAACATTTTCCATATTAAAGTAAATAAATTACATCTTCGATTTTCAGTTATATGTTGGCAATTTATAATCATGAAATTATTAACAGCCATGAGTGTTGTAAGTAAACTATTGGGAAAAGTTTTGATAGAAGACTAATGAGAAAGTGAACAGAAAATGAAAATAAATGTGAAAAAGAAAGTTTTGGATGCTCAAGGTGTCTTTTTAAGTAACACAGAATGGTTGAAAATTATTTTCTTCTTACGTGTGGTTGTGAAAAAGTGTATGGCAATAAATTACGCGTGTATTATGCATTTGAGTACTTGGAAAAAGTACATGACCGCGTGTTATGAGTATGAGGTAAGTACATGATCACGTGCTATGAGTATGAGGTAAGTACATGACCACGTGCTACAAGTATGAGGTAAGTACAAGACCGCTTGCTACGAGTATGAGGTAAGCAATGAAATATATTAATTAAATATGGTGTTCAATGTAAATTAATACGTGGTATGGTGACATTAGATGCCGAATTAAGAGCAAATATTAGAGTAAACGGTGTCTTGACTAGGTGATTTAATGTTTCAAAACGGGTTAAACTAAGATGTTATGTCACCCTGGTTGTTTGATATTTACAACGATTCGTGTGCGAAGGAACTAAAGAGGTCGATGGGTGGCATTTAAATCTCAAAAAGTAATGCATATGGACTGCTGTATGCTGTTAACACGGTAGTTTTAGCGGAGAATTACAGAAGACGTGAAGAAATAAATAAGGTCAATGGATGACAATGTTTGATACAGCAAAAACGATCAGATAAAGTTAAACTTTTCGATAAAATGTATGTTATAAGAAGAATTAAAAAAATAGGATCTTGAGAATGTTTGACTGGTCAAAGGAGAAAGATTAATCTAAAAGAGAGTGAGGAAAAGGTAGACTAAGAAGAAAGGAGGAAATTATTAGATAGACTTGCACGGAAAAAAAATGTACGTCTGTTGGCAATATGAATTGTGATTTAAAACACTGGCATCTTGTGAGAGACCCGACGGTGAAGTTACTTGGATTTTTCCTACCTCGGAAGGAGTGGTATTCCCTTAAAAAGATCAGCTGTGGAGTTGATTTTGTCGATCTCCAATCGCTCGAAGCTCGTAGACATACTTTTGGTCTTGTGTTTTTTGATAAGGTTTTGAGTGGTCTTACGGACTTACTAGCGCCTCTGGAACGTATTGATCTTCATATTCACTATAATTTTTTTTAGAAGATTTTTTTTTCTTCAGTGTATCAATATTTTTAAGAAACATCGGCTTCTATTACTATGAGTTATAAGAATGTGCCTAAAGTACAACATGGAATGTGAACATATTTAGATGAACACTATCAGAGTCTGGTGGCTGAATTGACTGATAAATGAGTTTTATATTTTCTATTTATTTTAAAAAATAAGTTAAATATTCAATGACCTGCAGATATAACGGAACTGTGCATGAGATGACCACCGGTAATGGGGATTTGAATCGTTGTTATTTTTAATAAACTATATATTATTTGTGAAAAAAAATATTTTCATCAAGTGTTTTTTTAATGATTTTTTTCCTGTAAGTGGTCTTTTTAATGGAAAATATACCGAATGCTTCGTGCGGTCCTAAAATATTGCGTGTGATGACTTCACGCATAAGAACACTGTAAAGTGAAAACGAATTTTGTCTTGGATGCAAATGAATTGAAGATTCCTTTTTATTCAAAGGGTCCCTATGATGCCCTTATTAGAAAAGCTGAACATTGTCCCCCGCACGAAAGGGTCGATTACAAAAATTACGAGTTGATTGAAGTCGAAACAAACGTAGTGAGCAAATCTAAAATAACTTTGGAAGCAATATACTGGTTTGAAATGGATACCTACATGGATGATGTGAGTATATCTTTTTTTTTTGCAGTAGATTATTAAATACATACCATCACGCCGTCTCCCTAAAGGGGTAGGCTGAAAGGAGAGAGTGCCAGAATTTTCTATAGCAATTCACATCTATCGTCTCTTCTACATACATCATCATCATCATTGCCTCGCAGTCGAGGATCCCTTCACCGCTCCAACGTCAGTTCTTAACCGTTTTCCACGTCGATCGTGTGATTTTCTGTGAGAGAACAGCCCGATCCTGGATGTGCACACCCTCCCGCAAATGCCACAGACATTTGGATCCTGCTGAGCCGCCTGGCCATGTTGACGCATGTTTGCAGCGATACAATCGCCTTTTCTACATACATACACCTTGTCACACAGCTCTTACGATTTTTCAAAATAACGATCTTTGGTCTTTCTTAACCACCCTTTGGAACGAAGTATCTTCATTTATGTGATATCAACTGTAGTTTGAAAAGCATATGTCATTATAAGTTTAACACGTATTTTATAAACCCTCACAATATTTCTTGTTGCTATATAAGGTGCATTACTGCACGGTAACGAACTACACTTCCATGTGGAAGGTCGCCGGTTTAAACCTGCGCTATGCTACAGAATTATTTGTTTTTTTTTCCGCCAGTATTTGGGATACCTATAACTTTGGTCATGTGTATTCTTTTAAAAAGTAAAAGAAAAAAGAATAAAACATGCCAATGTGATCCGATCCGTCTCCCTTCAGTGTGCCATTGGATCATGTACAGTGACGTGGCCGGTAAGGTTGCTTGTGTGCAACATCTCACTCACTTAAACAGACTTCACGGCACAGCTCCACTTTCTAACTGACTTGGGATGGTGACAGGATTCCCGAGTACGAGGCCCAGCATGACGTTACCATATGTAATAATGTTTTACCATGCATTACATTTGAGGCATTCAGATATTGCAGAGTTCACATACCCTGTAATTTCATACCAGAATAGTTGATCATTAGTAAAATGTTATACAAAGAACAACAAGGTGGATGTATTGCAATGTGGCAATGTTTCTAACAAACAATAAAGGTTTTTAAAAAAAGTATAAAATTAAAACTAGACCAAAACTTTTATAAAAATTGTAACAGAGAATTTTAAGACAGACGTCATGTCATACCAAATAGGTTACAGAGATCGTTCATTTATCTTCGCTCCTCGCACATCTTCGCTTCCCTCACTATCACCTAACTTATCTAAACAAGTTTATCCTCCACCTTTCTGGTTTCTGTGTCTTAGCCTGTTTTCCAAAGTCTTCGCATTTTTTATGAACCTTGTATATTAGTGGACGTTTTCATACAGACCACTGCATCGTCCACTTTTTAACAGACTCGTTATTTGTATATTCACCAAGTTTTAGTCTGCCCGCCTAAGCAAACATCAGCTTGCAGAGGTAGTTGAAGTATCACCTACAACCATTATGAATATCTACCATCAGAATCTTGGGAGATCAAGAGTCAGTGCAAGGTGGGTACCCAGGATACTCAAGAAACTTCAAAATCAAAAACGCGTCGAATATTCAAGACAGATTTTGGACCTCTGCAGAAAAAAAACAAATATGAGATGTTGAGCCGAATCGTTACTGAAGATAAAACTTAATGTCATCATTATATGCCTGAATCAAAACAGGAGTTCATGCAGAGCATAACAAGGGCATACAGCCTCCAAAGAAGTTCAAAGTGTCGCAATTGGCTGGAAACATAATGGCTACAATTTGTTTACGATGCAAAAGGTATACTGCTGATATATTATAAAGAAAAGGGCATCATAATAACTGAAGAGTACTACTCTGGTCTGCTGATGCAGTTGAAAAAAGCTGTAAAGGAAAAAAGGAGGGGAAATGGACAATACGGGTGCTGTTTTTGCATGTCACAACTGTTGTTTCCAAACATTAAATAACCCTCCCTACAGTTCAGACCTGGCTTCGTCTAACGGCGAAAAAAGAACTTCAAGAGAACAAATTAACAGACAATGAACAAGTTAAAAGTGCAATTTTTGCTTGTTTTGAGGGCAAAAATAAATCTCTTTACTTTGTCGCTATAAATAGACTTGTTGAAAGATCTGAAAAATGTATTAGAATTAATGGTGAAAATATTGAAAAGGAAAAAAAAAAGTTTTTTTCCAGTTTTCTCTCATCGTTTCACAAATTTATGGACTTCGTCTCGTATGAGCTGACAATATAGACAATAAAGTTGTGATGTTTTACATGCCCCTTCTATCTGATAAGGCTGTAAGTCTCGACACTTTCAACATCATTTTATCGTCAATCTCAGTTACTTGGATCTGCGGTTTCAAGTGCACACACCGTAAAAATCTCCACTGTACACTTTCCATTAAACCAACATATCATGTATTTCATAATGAGGGGCTCGTTTTAATAATTTGTAATCCAAAATTGTTTATACCAGAGAAATATATAAAATTTGAATTGATTCTTGCTTAATAAAATTATTACCTATTCTCAGTACAAAGCAAAGTCTGAAAAATTTCACAGATGCTATTTTATCTACATGTGGTACAAAACTCAGCTTCTCATCAAATATAACATCAAGATCAGGGACCTGCGAAACAGTTTTCTGTGCTATAAAGTTTACAACAATGTCGTATGTATGTTATAACCAAGTTTGTATATAAAGTATATTGTACCGTTAATAATTGAATAATTTAATAATTAAAACGATTTTATCAATCATTTTAAACTTTTTTGTTGGCAGGTTAAAATGATTGAAATGTTTTTTTGGAGGAATGGACAAATCAAAGTATTGTTTAAAAGAGCGGTCAATGACTCATGTCACGATTTAGTGCTCAGACCCCTGTTGCAAAAATATTTTAACATGGACAACAAATGCCTAGTAAAAAAGGTAAATTGATTTTTTTTTAATATTATTAATATTTTACTGATTCCTTTCAATTTTAAATGCCTTTTTGTAATAAACTTTTAAAATGTTCAGCATTATTTACTTAGAAATAGAAATTGCACGTGCATAAGATACAAATTTAAAAGGTTGAAGTACAGCACGCTGAGATGGTTTGGACGTGTGAAACGAATAAATGAAGAAATACTTACAAAACAGATATGTAGAGTAAATGTAAGCGGATGACTAAGGAAACTATGGTTGGACCAAGTAATGATATTCAGAAAGGAGGAAATGTAGAACGTTAGAGAAATCATAGAAGTTGCGTGATAAGGTATATGGATCTTTTCAATTTTTAATGCTTTTCCGTCTTAAACCTCCATAAAGTTCAGCTTCAGGATATTGATTCGATTAAGACATTTTAGTTTTATTTTTTTAAAGCGAAACTGCTGACGGGAGAAAGTAAAAAGCTGGTTGACAGATTTAACCCTGTAGTTTCGATTTCATTTTTCAATGATTACGAGTACTACAAAAAATGCACCATTAAATGCAAAAATAATATCATCTTTTGTATGGTTTTTTTTTTCAATTATTTTTTTTTGTTTTTGAGGGTTATCACCTTGTGACTTCATTTGAAATGAATAGTTTTGTTCATATGTATGTAGGCGATACCATGTTTTATGGTAAATATATGATACGTGTCGACGCTATGAACCAAGTGGGCAGAATTGCTTGCATGCAGTCTATATTTGAATTTTGTCCGATACAAAAATCCACTAAGAGAGGAAGAAAGAAAATTGGAAAATAAAAATAATTTTTCATTCATATTATCAAATTTTTTTTTTATTATAAATAAATGGCTTATAAAGTTTATCCA
The DNA here is from genome assembly GCA_949825065.1 of Odontocerum albicorne. Lineage (NCBI taxonomy): Eukaryota > Metazoa > Arthropoda > Insecta > Trichoptera > Odontoceridae > Odontocerum > Odontocerum albicorne. Next base: position 2,283,766 of record OX463860.1, on the reverse strand, counting down.
TTAAACCCTCTGTATTTTATTTTATTTTATAATAAATCCTCCATTAACATAAGAATTCATGCATTTTTTTAAACCTTTTTTACATAACAACCGTTCCTTTGATCCTAATCCTTTGTATGTGTTTTTTTTTATTTTCCACTAGTATAAACACGTGTAGCGTGGTTAAATGTAATCAGTGGAATAACAAATTAATTTATTGTAATTTATTTATATCAAACACTGTTTATTCCACTTTTTTGTGACGGAATAACCCTACCGGTTTCAAGGCTTTCACCTCATCTTCAGGGAAGCACAAACAAGACTTAATACTGTTCGAACTGGTACCGATATACACGCTTCAACGAGGAAGGAAGGCATGGGACGATTTCGGCCAAGAGCGTAGAGATTTTTGGGATATAACTGTTCACCAGATGTTCGGATCGATGTACTGACTTAGAAATTTCTAGGGCCTTTAATCTGTCCAATTTATTTCCGTTACTACTGATATGTAAGAATTTGGCATCATCGATAGAAAAAGTATGGTTTTCACGGTGACAATGATTAGCCATTTCAGAATAAATTAGAGCATTTGTTAAGGCGGATTTGTGTTCAAGAAATCTCTCTTCAAAATATTTTCCTGTCTTTCTTATATAGAAATTATCACAGTCAGCACATTATAGTTTTTACACACCACTGTTGCTAAGTATTCCATTTTTTCCTTTCCCATTAAATAAGAGTTTCCGGAGATTAAAATTAGTGTAAAAATCTGGCTTTATGTGACTTGGAATATTTTTGGTTATTTCGTATGATATGTTTTTTTTATAAATAGGACTGATCCATTTATAGGTATGCTTATAGGTATTGTTAAATATATATTCTTTTATAAGTTTCTTTTTTGTTTTGTTTTTTAAAAGTGAATCAAAGAGGCTTCCAGGATAGCCATTATTTGTAGCTATTTTTTATGGTTATTAATTCCTTTTCAAAATTGTCGTCGGGTAATGGGACACTGAGCAATCTATGAAGCATTCAGTTAAGTGCGGTGAATTTATAGTTATTAGGATGGTTGGAAGTTGCTGGAATTATAGAGTTTGAATGAATATTTTTCCTATATATTATATATCAAAGTCAAATGTGCCATTTTTCCGAGATAATGTTATGTCCAAGAAATTAAATTTTCCGTCCTGTTCTGTTTCTAGTGTAAATTTTATAAAACTCTGTATAGAATATAAATATTTAAGAAATTGGTATAATTGTCTATCGGTACCCGTCCAAACACAAAGAATATCATCTGCATACCTAAACCAGCACAAAACATTTTTAGTTAACTTAAACTTACTCCTAAAAATACATTTTTCAAAATAGTTCATCATTGTCTCCACTCCTCAGTGAAAAAATTTTTTTTTTAATATGTAATTGATAAGACACGTCTTTCGGAGAAATATTTTTTAAGTAAACTCTTTATAAGAAAATATAATACTTCGTTCGTTTCCTTCAACGTATTTACAAAACATATCTTCGGTGCCATTTTCATTGTATGGAGTACAACCTGGCGCAATTATTTCCATGTGGTTTGACGACCTCTGTGGTTTAGTCCAGTGTTCCCCAACCTTTTTAGACCTGTGGACCGGTAAAAAAACGAAAAAAAATTTCGCGGACCACTAATACTGAAATAAAAATGTTTTTTTTATTTAATATTTTTTTAATCTTATATTGTGACAGATGGACATATGTAACTATAATTAACAAATATACATACTCGTATAACAGTTAAACAATTTTAATTGTAACATTGATACAATTAAAATTTAACAAAAACAATGGGGTTTTCAACAAACTAATGCGAAACCTGCTGTTGCATCTTTGCTAATATATTGGATATTCTTATCTGCAGTGCTGTATCTGATAGACGAAGTGCTGCATTCACGTCCAGTCTATTCCTTTGTTTCGATTTTATTGAGGGCATGGATGAAAATGCTTTTTCGCATGAATAGGTTGTTGAAAATGACATTAATAAATTTATAGCTTTACAGCTTAAAGATGGATATTTACATTCCACTGATATCCAAAACTGAGGAAACGTTAATATTTTGTGTCTGGATATCAGAGTGACATCCGAAGACAACTCTTTTAATTGTTCTTTTTCTCTACTCGTAAGAGGACATGAAATGATGTCCACCATGAAGGGATTATTAATCCAAAGATTTCCTTTACGACGATCCTCATTTTTGGGATAATAATGATTAAATTTTAGTACCAACACCTTCAAGTGTTGACTTATTACATTTAAAACACCTTTCCTGTCGACGTCAGCAGCAATTAAAAATTCTTACAAAAGTGGAAACATTTCTAAATCCTCCCCTTGTACACGACAATCCCAAAAAACCAGCTTCTTTTTAAATGCATCGACCTTATTTCTCAATTTAAAAATATTTGTACACAGACAGCTTAAACCCCTGCAGAGACAGATTAAGGTCATTAAGTAGACTAAATATGTCCGCCATATATGCGAGTTTACTCAACCATTCCTCGTCCAAAAGATGTTCTAGTAGGGCGGAGTTTCTCTCTCTCATAAAATGTTTTGCTTCTTCCCTTAATTCAAAGAGACGTGAAAGAACCTTTCCTCTCGATAGCCACCTCACTTCTGCATGGAGAAATATATGTTGATGTTGCGAGTGCATACTCTCGCACGGTAACTTGAACAGTCTTAATTTCATGGATCGATTACGAATTTCATTTATAATCTTCACTGCGTCGTTCATTACTGTGTTTAGCGAGCTTCTTTGCAGTTAGATGCTCTCGTTGAATTATACAGTGAGTAGACAACATATCTGGATGGGCAACAGTCTTTATTCTTGCAACTACACCTGAGATATGTCCAATCATGCTTGCAGCGCCGTCTGTACACACTCCGACGCATTAGCCCCACTCTAAGCTGTGCGCTTGAAAATACTCGTCAATAACACCAAACATCTCCGAACTTGTAGTCCATCCAGGTAAGTCAAGACAGCAAAGAAGTTCCTCCCTAAAATCTTCAGCTTTACTATACCTCACGAAGCAAAGTAGAATAGCATGGTTGCTCACGTCAGTTGATTCGTCGAGTTGAATCGCAAAACATCGTGATTTCTTTATTCCCTCTACAACCCGCTCTTCGATATCGATCGCCATGTCAAGAATTCTTCTCTGGATAGTGTTTCCCGAAAGTGGTATAGGCTCGAGTTTTTTTGCGGCTTGAGGACCCAAAACCTCACGAGCGCAATCTATGATGCAAGGCTTTACTAACTCCTCGATGATGGTGAACGATTTTTTCGTTTTAGATATTTGAAGAGCAACTAAATAAGACGCTTGAAGCAGTTTTTTGTCCCTAGTTATCATCTTCTTCGTTTCACTTTTTTGATTTTTCAACTGGTCGTGTAATATTTAAAAAAAATCCAATGGCTTATCTTTGAGATCACTATGCTTCGAATGCAAATGACAATCAAGTTTGGGAGGTTTCATCGCCTCATTTGACAGAATTGCGTGACACACTACACACAGGGGCCGTGGACGTAGTTCACTTTCAAGGGCTATAGTAAAACCAAACTTTAAATATCCTTTATCATAATAACTAACATAGTCCCCTTTCCTTTTTTTTAGCTTCTGTCGCACATTCCGAAGTCTCAACACATTTATTTTTCCTTGTTTCTTGTATACTTGATGTACTCGAACTTGGACTATTTTCGGTGTCTTCACTACACTTCTCCTGGTTACTGTTCTTGTTTTTAAAAAAGTTACAAATATTTTGCTGTCTGTCTTTCTTTTCTTCCATTTTGCAGGGTTTCAAATGGCACAATACGTAGTTTCTCGAAATACACAAAATAATACAATATTAACAAACGATCGGTGCAGTGAATTTAAAAAATTGAAGATTTTTTTTAACTTGTAATTGAGAAAATCATTTCGGAAAGAACGAATAACTAAGCGCGTGTTACCTTTCAATTAAAAAATGCAACTGAAATAATTTTAAAGTAAATATGTTTCTAGCCACTAGAAACAGACGAAAAAAGTTAATTTCAGATGAAACAAAAAAAATGTATGAATAGGCGGTAAATATAACTAAGCACGTGTTAACTTTCAATTCAAAAATGCAACTGAAATAATTTTAAAGTAAATATGTTTCTAACCACTATAAACGGACGCAAAAAAATAAATAATTATAAGTAAATAAAATATTTCATAATAATAAATAATAGTTCAATAATAATTTAATCATAATAAAATAATATAATACACTGTTTCACTTTTTGTGACGTTCAGGCCGATTTGCCCTTCCGCTCCAATAGAAGTTTCCCTGCAAAAAAAAATTCAAAAATATTTTTCAATAAATATTTTATCAAAGTGTCTCTCGGTGTTTGACCAATTGGGAATAATTCGTTTACTGAATGATGGATCGTTTTTTTTTTAAATTTATTTAAACACTTTAGTCTGAACTTAGAAAAAGATGTGGGTTGTCAATGTGTGAAAGAAAGTGGCATTAGAAATGAATGCGTGGGTAGAACAATATTTTAAGAAAGCTGAACAAAGGATCGTTAAGATGGTTAAGACATGTGGAGAAAATTAATGTTGGAAGTACAATTAAGCGAGTATACAAGTAACACGTGTCACGTAGGTCATAAGTTCCATAATAAAATAATCAAAAAGGTTAATATAATGGAGTTGCACAAAGTAAAGCCCAAAAAAGTAGAACCATTACAATTGAATCTAACATGCACACGTTTCTGTTATATAATACATAAATGTTTAGCGGAATGTTTGTAGTGCGGCGCGCTGGTGATTTTGATTGTTTGGTATTCAAAATAAAATACGTCGATTAGCAATGCGGAAAGTGAGAGTGAATAATCGATGAATAGTAAACAGCAATGAATGGTCAAATGATTAATAATAAGCGATCTTTATTTATCGATAAGTAGGTATATATATACAATTCAGAACGGGGCGCGTGAATATACCATACCTAGAAAATAATAATACCATATTTTCAACACAGAGTAATCCGCACATACACATTCCCATTCGACAATCGAATGCCACTCATTAAACTCTACATTTAATTCACACACGAATCTATGTCAATATTAAATAATCAAAGTTTCGTGACGTATTCTGACTTATATACTCGTAAAACCACAACATTTGTCCACCGTTGACTTTAACCCATGCTCTTCTTTCAGTACATAATGATGAAATGCCGCGTATTCATTTACATTCATCCCCACATTTATATTTAAAAAAAAACATTCGCATTTAGTAGTTTTTACCCCGAGCATATAGTCCCGATGTTAAGACAAGTTAGCATGTGTTATGAGTAACCCCATAATTGCAGTTAAAGTTACATTGGTTCAAAAATCCCCAACTCAGCATGTCACTCTTACTCGGAGTATGTTCAGGACTCTCCAAGTATACCGATATAGTTGATCTCCGGGCGTCATGTTTTCTGAGAGCTCACTCCAGTCGTTAAAGTTTTTTTCTTTTTTCACTTTAACGCACTTGAAATACTTTCTCTCGTACACTATTCAAATAATATCAAACAAACCTTTTTAAGGAAGCAATTATTGTTCGGATGAAAGATTTTTTTCATTTCATCACTTACTATGGCGCCTGTACAAGGGTTGGTTAATGTTCTATTATATAACTCTTTATATTTTCCCTCAGGTGCATTAGCAATAAAAACAGTTACATGCTGAAAGAAATTTTGAAGAGTTATTTTTAGGAAATACTGAAAGTTATTTTCAATTCAATAATATATCGTTGAACAGTAGAATGAATGGAAATCTTTTTTCATAAAAAGTATTGTCTTAAATTTTGGTTAATATTAAACACAAATTTAATATAGAATTGTTTGTTTTTACATTTTATAGAAACAGGAAAAGTAATGGCACATTATATTTATAATTTATAAATTTTAAATTCAAAACGAATTTGAGTTCAACAACAACTGCATTAAAAATATTCTCCAAACCACTCATCGAGTTACACAATTGTTGTGTATGCACGATTAATTAATAAGTACATGCGACTGTTGTTTAAAATATCTATTGGCACATTTGTATTATTAAAGTTGTGTTTCTATCTTACAGGAGTGTGAAAATTAATTTCAGCAAACACTTTGGAGCTGTCAACGATATTGTTAATAGCATTTTACAGAAATATCATATCAAGTATAATTCTTCTTTCAAAAAGATTGAAAAGTGAGTGTTATTCAATAAAATATCAAAGTTTTGCAACCCACCTGATGGTGGGATGTCAAAGGGAAAATTACCACGTCTCAGACATTTATTCTAAATCCTTTCAATTAACATATATTAAAATTGATAAAAAAAGTTGGGTTTGAAAGAATATGGAGTGGAAAACCAATTAATTCCATCGATCGCATCACTGGTAAAGTTAAACAGATGATTGAACCTTTCTTTATGTAAAACCATTACATAAAGAAAGGTGTCAAACAAGGATGCATTGTGTCTTCATGGCTTTGAATGGATTAAATGTCAAGATAAGTTTATTAAATGTAATTGTAAAAAGAAATTAAATAAATAAATAAAACACTTATTTTATATTTTTGTGTTCACCACTGGTTTATTTTGAGTTTACTCCGTCTTCATCGTCAGTTGAAGTTAAACTACGAAGATAAACGATAAACAAGTGGTGAATACAAAAATATAAAAAAAGTGTAATATTTATTTATTGTATTTTTTTTACTTAAAACATGGCACAACAAATTGAAACGTAAGTCTTTTCGAAGATTTAAGAAATTAAATACAATTAATTTAAAACAAATAAATCTCTTACGCTTTTCATAACAGTATCCTTTTCCAAAGTTATTGTAAAATTCAATTCACTTTTCCTTACAAGTTTACAATCGATTAAGCAGTAATCCTTGTATTCGTTCCTTTTTTGTGGTGTGCAATAGTTGAACTCATCAATACTGATCAAATAGGGTCCCTTAAAATGATAAAAAAAATTAAATCATAGTGTTTTCATACGGAAATATGGCTCAACACCTTTCACTTGTGTTTCATTTTCCAACTCGCCTTTTTGCAAATCATTTATTGATTTTTCAAACGTTATTTGTATCCTGTGACCATTTCTTCTACAATATATTCACATTGAAGTCTTCACACTCGACGTTCTGTGCTATTATATGGAATCGGTCCACTATCGTCATTTAACAAATGCTTACAATATAAACTGAGGATAGTGAGAGGCCACTGTAATTATTGTTGAGCGTAGTGGTATTACCAACCAATATTAAAAAAAACTACTGCGGTGGTTGTCAACCTGACACCTCAATTATTGAGGATTAAACATAACATTACATATTTGCACCTTATATGTAAATATTAAACATAACATAACATATTTGCACCTTATATGTAAATATTAAACATAACATAACATATTTGCACCATATATGTAAATATTTTTAACAAGGGAACAAAAAATAATTCATGAATTTATTTATTTCAAGTCAAAATTATTTCATTTATTGAACTAACGGTCGTTTGATTGCTCATTCTTTTTCTGAAAATGTATCTTCATTGGACAAAGAGGACTGTAGTGTCAAAAAAGGATATAATTTCTTTTAAGAAACTGGTGATAAATCCAATTTGTCATTTAATTTAATAAAAAATAAAAACTCATGTTGGCACGGTTGGCAAGAGTATCTCGTGTTAGCATGGTTGGCAAGAGTATTTCATGTTGGCATGGTTGGTAAGAGTATTTCATGTTGGCATGGTTGGCAAGATTATCTTAAGTTGGCATGGTTGGCATGAGTATCTTATGTTGGCATGGTTGGCAAGAGTATCTTATGATGGCGTTGTATGCTTCTGTATGGAAACGAAACCTCCGACAGTCCCCACGAAAGGAGACTCAACAAATTTAACACGCTGTGTAGCACAGAATACCAGGCATTCCATTCTTATCTTATCGATACCTGATTTTTATTATATCGGCTCAGAGAGGTACAATTTTGATGACATTGGTGCTTATTTTCCGCAGGTCTTCTTCCGAGTAGCTAACGGGGCACAGAGGACAAACCATCAGGTGCGACATTGATTGAATGTCACCACACACGCATAATGGTGGTTTCTCTGTGCCCATCCTCCACCTGAGGTTTTTTTATCTACCTACGTGGGTCCATAGACGATTAAGAGATCTGAATATGTCGTATGGTAAGTGGTATCCTGCATCAGCCACTCCGATGGATGCATCTTTGTCCACAGGCTTTCAGTACGGGCTCTCCAAGAGTCAGAAACTCGTTATCCGGAGATCTTTCGAGGAGATTGTGAGTGATATAAAACTTCAACAAGACCTTAGTCTTAACTACGTTAGTATTTGGTCATACATAAGATATATGGGATCATAAAATTTGAATTTCTCACTCGCGCATACAAAATTGTGATTAATATCGGGAGAAGATATTCTAGTAAGTATGTAAACCTTTTCCATTGATTTGAAGTGTTTATGGGGAAATCAAATAACCAGATTATTATAAATTATTACAGATTAATGAATAACTATTCTTCTATCTCTCTTTCTAACTAGCATAGGATAATAATAAATACTTATTGTAATATAATACATGTACCCATTAGTTCTATATTTATTTAGTAATTTACAGCTATAAACACATCTGTCTTTCTTAATTCTGTTTCTTTTTACTTAAATGAAGCTTTCAGGTATCCCTGTTGATTACTATCTAAATTTAAGAAAGAGAGAGATGAATGAAATATTAAAGAACTTTGTTTTTTATAAACCCTTCAAAATGGCCTTCAAAACTCCATCTTACACATTGTGTGCCTACATATTTTTTGGACAGTGATTGTTGGCCTACGTATTTAACCTATTACATAAATTTTAAACTCTAATTGTTAAAATTTCTATTTTGTTCGTACTATTTTCATTCTAGATGCTAAAACGCATGAAATTCTGTCAAATATGCCAATTCGTTACACACCAATTGGGACATGCAGTGATGGTGATGATAAATGCTTAGATATTAGTGCATACGTCAGTGATCTATATTTTAATATATATATATATATATATATATATATATATATA
>OX463860.1:2168006-2273006 GCA_949825065.1 Odontocerum albicorne | reverse complement strand
CAAGTATATTGAAAATCTAATAAGTCCAAATATATTGAAAAAGACAAAATACAAAAATGTATAACAATGAGATGATTAAATAATTTTCAGAGATGACGTAGGAAATAAATGAATGAATTGATTATAAAAATTTAATAATTATAAGGACGTGCCACTGTCTCATCAATTGCACATTTAAAAATTCAAACGCAATTTAGCGTATTTCCAAGTTCCCCTTTGCGTGAATTTTCGTTTCAATTAGAGATAATTTAGATAATACCTGTTCGGTTAATGGTAAAATAATTATTTGTCTGATCAATTTTTATCGTGAATATTTATATAAAACAAATCTAAAATGCAGTCAATTACTTGATTTGGTTCATTTTACATCAATTTTCGGTTCATAAAAACAAAAGAAGCAAGTATCTCATCAAAAACAAGTCTACCACTGCCCTTGATTGAAAATACGTTTGTTCTAATTTTATAGAATCTGGACGTTAATTTAAATTAATCTAGACGTAAGGTAAAGATTTGTAAAGGTCTTTCAAATTGAGCGGTTTTTTAAATTCATAGATAAAACACAGATGGCGTCGAGAACTTGCCTGGAGCTTGTGACATTTGAAAAGTGTAATGTACGACATTTATAAAAATGGAGTCGTATATAATACAACAACGTGCTAATTGAGAATTATTTTATGTATTGCAATCTCCGGAAACGGTGATGTTTATTGGCCACCAAGATCATGTAATCTGACACCGTCGTACTATTTTCTCTGAGGTTACGTGAAAACCCAGGTCTATAAGAGTGACCCACAATCAATTCCTGAGCTGAAAGAAATGTCATCGAAAATTTTGACAAAAGAATGGCCATCTGTGGAGATGCAAGAGGTTAACATTTGGCGGATATTGTTTATTGTGTTTAAATGTCACACTATTATTCTTCAATCATCAATAAAAAGTTTTTCGAAGTCAAGAATTGAAAAAAATTGAAAGACCCTTTATATCAGGAAATTTTACTTGACTTGAGAATGGATTCAATCTATGAATTATTCAATTTTTTTCAATCTACTAGACGTATCTAGAAAATAAGTGTACTGAGGCTCTCACGACCGGATGGATTTTATTTTCGACATGTTGGCTACACTTCCGTGTAGACTGACCCTTCCCCTCCACAACGAGACCGGTTTGAGGTCAGTACGTTGAGAAGTGTCGACGCGACAACACGTTTCGTGAAAAATGTCAATCCGATCTCTCGCCAAGTGCGAAATAAATAATGCCGGGCAAGAGTTTTTGAGGCGCTGCAAACTCCATGGAGATGAATTTCTCCGCTCCATCGTTACTGGAGATGAAACTTGGGTTGCACACTACACGCCTGAAAGCAAAAGGCAGTCTCAACAGTGGCGTCACACCTCTTCACTCTCCGCCAAAAAGTTCAAAACCACAATTTCAGCCAAGAAAATCATGGCATCCGTGTTTTGGGACTGTCAAGGCATAATTTTAATTGAATATATGCCTCAAGGGGAGACCATCAACTCTGCAAGATACTGTGAGACCCTTAAAAAAATTGCGGAGGGTGATTCAGAACAAAAGGAGAGGCATGCTGACAAAGGGAGTCTGCCTGCTGCACGAAAATGCCAGACCACACACGGCCAACGCCACGAAGGAACTGCTCGCCTCGTGTAAATGGGATGTCCTGAACCATCCCGCGCATTCCCCTGACCCTTCAGATTACGATCTCTTAGCCTCCCTGAAGCTGCACATGGGTGGAAAAAAGTTTTTAACCAACGAGGAGGTTAAGGAGGAGGTGGAGAAGTGGACGGAGGAGTTGGCGGGAAACTACTTCGAGGAAGGCATCAAAAAGTTGATACCCCGCTTCACCACCTGCATTGAGAGGAATGGCGACTATGTCGAAAAGTAGCTTACATATGTACTACGGTAACCACGTAATTTTTTTGTTTAAATAAAAACAATTGTAACCTACAAAAATTCAGTACACTTACTTTCTGGATATGCCTCGTAGATGCTAAGATGCATTCAATTATATCAAAATCTCCTATGTTTTATTCCTCAATAGTGAAATGGCCATGGCATGGTGGAGATAATTTATTAGATATTAATGCATACGCCAGACATCTTTACGTTATACTCGTATATAAATAATTGAAAGAGATGAAGAGAGAAATAGCGAGCTAAGAAACTTACTGTATTCATAAGCCGGAGGCTGTGATCTAATGGTTACCATTCGCGCTAAGCAAACGAGCACCTCAGGTTTGATTCCTGGCGAATTCACTTCCGGACGTTTACTATTAGACAAATTATCCAGGTGATGCTTTTGTTAACGACATTAGAGTTTTCCAGCCTTCCTTAATTCTTAAGGTTGAACTAGTTAGAAAACGTTGTTGAGGTGATCGCAAACACATAACAACCATGTAAAGAATTATTAAAAAAAAATGTTTTATTAAAAAAAAACACTTGTTTTTCTGCCTTAGATTGTTTTATTATTTTTTTGTAAAATCTGTATTCTACTCGATTTTAATCGATTTAATGTTTTTTTCGTCAGGAAATCGAGTTTTTGAATTTTGTAGCACAGTATAAATATTTCTTGGGATTTTTAAACAAAGAAATAAAATGAGAATATGTTAAATAATAAATTGACGCATTAAAAAGGCAATGTTACTCAAAAAGGGGTTTATTCTTATTACATGCAAGTTTTATGTATTATATGTTAACATAAGCTGTGTCCGTTTTATTCCAATTTAAAACCAAGCACCAAAAGTAAAACAAAATGGTTAAAGTTATACGTCATTCGAAAGATAATTTTCTGCTCTACAAGATATTATGTTTGCTTTTACGTTACATATATTATTTTATTTGATAACAAGCCTTCAAAATGGAATGTCAAGTAGACGAAATTGAGCATTTTCGACACCTCCTTCTGTTCGCGTTCAATCGAGGGAATAAAGCTGCCAATGCTGTTCGCGATATTTGCAAAGTGTACGGTGAAGATGCTATGAATGGAAGGACAGCTCATCGATAGTTTTTGCGTTTAAAAGACGGTAATTTCGACCTAAAATACATGGATCGTTCCGGATGACCAGTGGACTGCGATGAGGACCGCTTAAACCATATTATTCAAGAAGATCCCTTTCAACCATTTTTATTTCATCATCATATTCAAACCATTTTTCATCACCAGTAATGATGCGGTAAAGGCACCTTTGCTTGTAGCCATGCGTAGCTCGATGTTAACTCCCAATAAGTAAATACTGTTTGCTCTAAACCATAGATTCCCAAACTTTTTGGCCCCATAGGTAGACTCTTGACGATTTTGGTATTTTTGGTAGACCCTCTGCCTCCCTTATATTGAATTTTACTAAACTTATTAACTTCAAATGTGTTATTGATAGCTGACATAGTGCTTTTCCCCTAAATAAGGTTTTTTGTAGAGGAAAATTGTAAAAAAAAAACGCTAACAATTTTTATTCATGCCTTTATTGAAAAGATACAAAACGCAAGTATACATTTGGCTTTGGAACGAAACAAATCAAAACCTGGTAAAATTCTTGCATAAAATCAATACACAAACAATAATTTTAAAGGAAGGGATGAACTTAATGCTCTGATAACAAAAGTTACAGGCGCATGGCCAAGATCCATTAGTCAGATCACATCAGACACGACGAAATGTGGTGCTACAGGCGCATGGCCAGGATCCATTAGTCAGATCACATCCGAAACGACGAGGTATTGAGCGGGTTCGGAGAAACAAGGCCACTCCTAAATAGAGTTGCCCAACAATGATCCAGTTGGATAGGTCATAACATCAGGCACCCAGGCCTGCTCCTTACCATCGTCGAGGGAATGATTGAGGGCAATAACCATAGAGGCCACTCTAGATATAGCTACATGGACCGGGTGTTCCGGGGCAGCTACCAGGAGATGAAGAGACTGGGGGATGACAGAGATAAGTAGAGGGATCGAGTGCTTGCAGACCAATCCTAGGATTGTAGCCCAGAAAAAAAAAACAGAGTAAAATGGAGACAGTTTACGTTATCACCTGATTTAAAGAATTGTGACAATGGCTCATTACTCGTCTTACAATAAAAGCTCAGTTAATTACTATTTTTTTTAATATTTATTTACACTTTATAATTTTAGTAATGAAATAAACAAAGTACCCGTCTGACTAGCTGTGAATTTACCTGTCTTAGGGCAGGTATTGTAGTTTACACAAAATCAAAGAAAAAAATTACAAAACATATTTATACAGCAGTCGAAAGTACAATATAATTAATCAGAATATATTTAACTTTGAAACATTAATTTTACAAAGGATCATTCACTGTTTTTTTAGATAAAAGATAACACTTATAAATCGACATAAATAAGAAAAAAGGGGATTGAAATACTTCCCTAAGGGCATGGGTTTGATCCAATTTGAGTTTTCAGTTCGCGTTTAAGTTATTGCTACTCAATTTCATGAAGGCTGTAAAATATTTGATGAAAAAATGTATATTAAAAAAATGTCCTCGTATATCACCAGATTGATATTTATTATGATACCAGATTGATAATTTTTTCTGAGAGTTGTATTAATGTAAGACCACCAGTCGCATTAATGTTTTTGTCATCCAAAAAAAAATATATTTTAGAAAAAATTTCGACGACATGCAGCAAAAGAATCATAAATCTAGAAAAAAATATGCAAATCTAGAGAAACTGTAGACACCGGAGATGAGGCAAGATGAAGGTGTCATATAAAATGCCCTGATCAAATAAATAAGGTAATAGAATCCTCTTTAAGCACTGTATTCAACTTGGCCCGGGACCGAGAGGGACGAATACAGGTGGTGCGCCGAATTCGAGACAAATCAGAAGACCATAATGCTCAATGTAAAGCACACAACAAAATTAATTAAAAAAAAAGAACAATTAATATCATAACATCAAAACCTGGCAGATGTAGCCATTTGGCTATTCCTTCAAATTCTTCCACCCCGCCTCCCAGAAAGCCTTTTAATTAAAATTAGGTGCCAATAAGAATCAAACTCATAACTGCTGGGTCGGAAGACATGCATTTTTTTTACTAGGCCAAGTAGGCGTTAAATTTTGAACAAAAAATGCATTCTTAATGCACATACTTACCCTATCGGGGCAGGCAGAGAAGACAGAACCCCAGTATTTTCTAACGCGATACACATCGCCTCGTGAACCTTCTCATACAGCTTATGAAATTCTCTGACTTTAAAATTCCGTCTTTAGGAACACGATTCACTTGACCAACCATATTTTCATTGGTCTTCCTTGACCACGCGTCCCCCTCCCATTTTCACTATTTATTTGTTTTGTTAGACTTTCTCCATTCATTCAATCTAGATGTCCAAACCATCTTAAGTACTCTATTCCATATGTATTTTTCAAAAATAAAAAGACCTCTTTAAAGATGCATATTTTACCGTTGATCTTTACAGAATGCAAGGTTTTTGGAACATATTTCTGCTTAGTTTGATGACTTTGAATTGCTAAGTTTATCAGATGGAAAAACTCAGAGGAAGTGAAAATGTCCAACCAAACACGGGCTATCACCTAGTTTATTGGATCTTTCTGAGTATTATCTGACCTACTGCGAGCTCCGTCATTACTTCAATAGTAACAAGACGATCTCTTTAGTCTAGTTCTTAAGATACTAATCTTCCAATCTGGGACAAATGGGTTCGATTCTCGATGCTTTAGATTTTAGTAATAAGGTTTAAGATTTTAGTTATATGGATATCTATTCAGGTTTGTTGAATACCTTTCTAGTTGAAAGGGATTTTCACATAGCTATAAAACCGCTAGATTGTACATTATACAATGACTTTGTAATTGAAAACCACAATACGCTCAAAAAAATATTTCCAGGAATAAACATAACGATTATGATATATTACTAATTGACTTGGTATTAAAATTGTGCACAACGTAATTTTTTTACACAATAATATTTAATTTAAATTAAAGGTCCGACACTAAAACAAATTATCACTATGCAGATTTTTTTTCACGTTTAAATTGTGTGTTACAAGCTATGTTACATCTCAATTTAGGTTTATATTGTATAAAAAAGTATTAACGTAGTTAGTTTTGTTAAAAAAATATGGTCTTACCGGTTAAGATGAGACACTTGCTGCATCTGCTTATGAACCGAAAATTTAAGGAAAATAAATTAAACCAAAAATAAGACCGCGTCTTTGATTTGAATTCTATGAATGTTCATAAAAAATCTCGATTGGGCAAAAAAATTATTGGTCATTACTCGAAAATAAATTATTTAGATAATTCCTAATCGAAACGAAAATATCGCAAAATTACTGCCATTGTGTTTAAATTTAAACTATGTTTCTATCGCATAATTGTATATCACTCGAATCGGATTGAAATTTTAGACAAATATAACCTATCAACCTTTTATAATCACCCTAATTATGCATAAAAATATATGTTAAATAAGCCACTGGCACGTCTGAAAAAGGAATATTTTTTATGTTCTTTTTAGCAATAAATCCATTGACCCACACCCTTTAACATATCTGAATTATATTGAATCTTCGACCCCAATATGAATTGGATAAATACAAATATACCCTCACCTTTCGTCTTTCAAAATATTTATTTCTTTCTTTATTTTCTTAATACACGATTAGCCCAATTATATTGAAAAAAACACACATTATTGAGATTTAAAAAAAAATACATACTCGTGTATTATACGCACACATACCATATATTCAGTCACTTAAATACGTTAATGACTGATTTCTTACGCCCACGACTCGTTCTTGCGTATGTGATTGAGAACAGTTCTTGCCAGCGCAGTATAGTGTAATTGTTAGGGACATTTAACGCTAATCTTCATTGTAATGCTGGGCACTTCACAGCTCCTCGAACAAGTCTGACAACGTATACCAGAAGACGCAGATCTCTTCTTACGCTCAAGGAGTTATACCCGAGCATGCCCAGCAGAAGCTGAGTAGGATAAAGCCATGGATTGTCACCGAACTCACTCACATTGAGATATCGTAGATATATTAACTTTTTTTTTACTCTTTCAACCATTAGTGAAGTCTGCGCCCCCAGCGGATTTCAAATGCAAGCACAGATTTATATTTCTTGAATCTTCGAAAAGACTATAGTTTCACTTTGTTGTGCCATTTTTTACATAAAAGGAAAAATAAGTAAAATAAAAAACTTATTTTATATTTTTGTGTTCACCACAGGTTTATTTTAGGTTTTTAAAGAACATTTAAGATGCCTGAAAAACAATAATTTTTCAGAGTTCGCTAACCACCTAATTGAAAACAACCATTTGTTCGATATTAATCTTGGTTTGAGGATTCTACATATAAACCGAGGCATCTTGACAATTTTGAAATTATCGAGATTAAAAAATCTATAAAATTAAGTTTAAATATTTTCATAATAGTCCTCTGCTTAATATGTTTCCAATTTAAAATCCCCCCCCTGTCTTAAAGATTCACATTCACTTTCACATATTTTTTCCCCGCCCCATTCACTATTGTATTACATCTCACCCCCCTTCTCTCCCCCTACCTCATCTCTCTTATATTATATACACTTAGATACTCGTAGATTTTTAGTTTTATTACGGATCAATGAATTAAACAGCGTTTTGAGCACCATTTGGTTTTTAAGTGACTTAGAAAATCTTCTTCCAAGTCTTAGAGTTATATTAGCTGAATTGCACATAAGTTCTACGTGAGGATCAAATGTGAGATTGCTGTGTAACAAGACACCCAGATCTTTAACCCTTACAGGCACAGGTAAACTTCACTTATTTTTACTCAGGCTGCACAAAAAATAAAAAGTCAAGTTTCTCCTTATTTTTTTTGATGTGTTTGAGAAATGATACATACAAATGCTAAATTAACATATTTCCACTTCCTCGGTAGGTCAAGGAACTCCTGGTGAGGTGGTACAACTTATGTACTATTAGTCCATATTTCCACTGGTATTTCTAATGTACCACCAAATAATGCCGAAATACATCCAAGTAAAATTAATTTTTAACCTCAATATGAATTTACCACAATAACTGAAGTTAATTTTATCACAACACAACGTTTTCTTTTATACGCACAAGTCGGCACACCAAGAACAACTAACTGTCAATAATATTAGAAGCTAAATGAATTTGAACAGGACCAGACCTGCAGCTGTGCGGATATGAGTCATAAGTATTATATTATACGAAGTGATATATAATCTGAGCGTTCGTGCAGCAATAGAGAGAGGTTTAATAAGTGGTACATTACGTGTACCATTGTGCAGTACTGGGTCAAAAAAAGGTGGTACATAACGTGGACCACTAAGCCTGTAAGAGTTAATATTGTCTGTGCGGGGTGGGGTATAGGTATAGATTCTAGTGTATATCTGTGAAAGTTCAACATGTGTGAAGAGCGATGATGCGACAAAATTTGGCAACTTTGATGCATTGAAATATAATTTATTATTGTGACTCCACTCACAAACGTTCCTGAGATCTGACTGTAGAGCTAAGCAGTCAGCATAGGAACGAATTTCTTCAAGATCTAGAAGTCATCAGTAAAAAGAAGGAACTTGATTTTTTATAACTCGACCCATATAATTTATTTAAGAAAGAAATAAGGTAAGTCCAAAAAAGATCCCTGAGGAATACCTGAGTAGACAGTAAAATAATCGGTTATGTAGATTCCATGTGAAACAAATCGCTTTATTTCAGTAAGATTATCTGTCAGCAGCCTTAGTAAGTTACGAGGGTGGTCCCAGAAGTACCCGACCTGACGTATAGATGGCGGTTATTGCTTTAAAAAATTACTATGGTAGAAAGTACTAAACTTAAAAAGCTTAAGTTTCAAGTTTTAAGACGCTACGTTGTTTAGTATTTGTTTGGCAGCCATCAATAGTGAACGCTCTCAGTGAATTTGTACACATGGAATAAAGTGGTCATCGTTATGTGATACAATACTTTCATTTGAAAAGTCTAAGTCCAACCAATATCAAAGCCGGGCAAGGTTCTACTCTGGGGCAGTCTGCTCCTTTGTTTACAATAGTAAAATATTGGGTGGCAGAGTTTAAACGAAGCCGTACGAGCTGCCAAGACAAACATCGCAGTGGTCGACCAAATGAGGTGACCACGCCAGAAATGGTAAAGAAAATCCATGATATGGTATTGGATGACCGTTGATTGAAAGTGCGCGATCTAGCAGACATAGTAGGCATTTCAAAAAGTGTTGTACATTGCATATTGACTGAAAATTTGTACATGAGAAAGCTGTGCGCAAGATGGGTGCCGCGTTTGCTCGCAATGGAACAAAAACAGCGTCGTGAGGATGGTTCAATCGAGTGTTTGGTGATGTTTCACAGCAATAAAGTCGAGTTTTTGCGTCGATTCATAACCATGGATAAAACATGGGTGCATCACTTCACACCTGAGACGAAGGAACAGTCAAAACAATGGACTGAAAAGGGGGAATCGGCTTCTGGTTGCTGGGTTGATTCGAGAAGCTAAAAAGTTTTCATTCAAAGCTTGGACCATTATTGTAACTGGGTAGCTGGTGAACTTGTCCACAGCTCCAGCGGAGTGGGAACTGAAGAACCTTATATTGGGGCCAGCTTCGTTACGCACTGAGTGCATCAAGGGCGCAGGCCTTCAGCGTCGTGATGGTAAGCTTCGTTATAACATTAGGAACCATCTGACTGAAGAACCTCGTGTTCACGACCTATTTTAAAATTTTCTCGAAAACGGAGAGAAACTTTTATCGGAATAGTTGTATTCAATTATGTTCAGAATATCATACCTTTTTTTAATAATAGCTTTTTTTAAACTTAAACAATTATTTGGTGCTTATAATAAGCCCTTTTAAATTATTCTAGGCCAAATGTTAATTTTATCTAAGAGCAACACTCCTGTAGCTTAGAAAGTACAATCATGAGACCACATATGTCAGCTACTATATTTGAATATTGACGCAAATAGAAAATTTAAATAAATAAAATGCCTAGCTCGGAGACATCCAAAATAACCACGACAAGGTGAATCTCGAAGAAAATATGGATAAGGATGAAAAGTGTTTTAGAAAAGGAAGATATTTCACCTCTCAGAAGTAAATCTTGCAAACATAACTTAGGTCTGACAAAATAAAAAAAAAATAACCAAAACAAAATAACCACGACAAGGTGAATCTCGAAGAAAATATGGATTAGGATGGAAAGTGTTTTAGAAAAGGAAGATATTTCACCTCTCAGAAGTAAATCTTGCAAACATAACTTAGGTCTGACAAAATAAAAACAAAATAACCAAAACAAAATGACAAAACAAAATAACCACGACAAGGTGAATCTCGAAGAAAATATGGATTAAGATGGAAAGTGTTTTAGAAAAGGAAGATATTTCACCTCTCAGAAGTAAATCTTGCAGACATAACTTAGGTCTGACAAAATAAAAACAAAATAACCACGACAAGGTTAATCTCGAAGAAAATATGGATAAGGATAGAAAGTGTTTTAGAAAAGCAAGATATTTCACCTCTCAGAAGTAAATCTTGCAAACATAACTTAGGTCTGACAAAATAAAACCAAAATAACCAAAACAAAATGACAAAACAAAATAACCATGACAAGGTGAATCTCGAAGAATACATGGATTAGGATGGAAAGTGTTTTAGAAAAGGAAGATATTTCACCTCTCAGAAGTAAATCTTGCAGACATAACTTAGGTCTGACAAAATAAAAACAAAATAACCACGACAAGGTTAATCTCGAAGAAAATATGGATAAGGATAGAAAGTGTTTTAGAAAAGCAAGATATTTCACCTCTCAGAAGTAAATCTTGCAAACATAACTTAGGTCTGACAAAATAAAACCAAAATAACCAAAACAAAATGACAAAACAAAATAACCATGACAAGGTGAATCTCGAAGAATACATGGATTAGGATGGAAAGTGTTTTAGAAAAGGAAGATATTTCACCTCTCAGAAGTAAATCTTGCAGACATAACTTAGGTCTGACAAAATAAAAACAAAATAACCACGACAAGGTGAATCTCGAAGAAAATATGGATAAGGATAGAAAGTGTTTTAGAAAAGCAAGATATTTCACCTCTCAGAAGTAAATCTTGCAAACATAACTTAGGTCTGACAAAATAAAACCAAAATAACCAAAACAAAATGACAAAACAAAATAACCATGACAAGGTGAATCTCGAAGAATATATGGATTAGGATGGAAAGTATTTTAGAAAAGGAAGATATTTCACCTCTCAGAAGTAAGTCTTGCAAATATCACTTAGGTCTGACAAAATAAAAACAAAATTACCAAAACAAAATGACAAAACAAAATAATCACGACAAGGTGAATCTTGAAGAAAATATGGATTAGGATGGAAAGTGTTTTAGAAAAGGAAAATATTTCACCTCTCAGAAGTAAATCTTGCAAACATAACTTAGGTCTGACAAAATAAAAACAAAATAACTAAAACAAAATGACAAAACAAAATAACCACGACAAGGTGAATCTCGAAGAAAATATGGATAAGGATGGAAAGTGTTTTAGAAAAGGAAGATATTTCACCTCTCAGAAGTAAATCTTGCTAACATAACTTAGGTCTGATAAAATAAAAACAAAATAACCAAAACAAAATGACAAAACAAAATAACCACGACAAGGTGAATCTCGAAGAAAATATGGATAAAGATGGAAAGTGTTTTAGAAAAGGAAGATATTTCACCTCTCAGAAGTAAATCTTGCAAACATAACTTAGGTCTCACAAAATAAAATAAAAAATAACCAAAACAAAATGACAAAACAAAATAACCACGACAAGGTGAATCTCGAAGAAAATATGGATAAGGATGAAAAGTGTTTTAGAAAAGGAAGATATTCCACCTCTCAGAAGTAAATCTTGCAAACATAACTTAGGTCTGACAAAATAAAAACAAAATAACCAAAACAAAATGACAAACAAAATAATCACGACAAGGTGAATCTTGAAGAAAATATGGATTAGGATGGAAAGTGTTTTAGAAAAGGAAAATATTTCACCTCTCAGAAGTAAATCTTGCAAACATAACTTAGGTCTGTAATATGCAACGGAGCTTTTTCGTGTCGGAAGTTGCAAGCAAGATTCTTATCAGAACTTAAATATTTCAAAAAAGGTAAACGTTTGGTTTTCACAAGTATCCTAATTTTTTTTTAATTGGTTGGAATAGATTATCACGATTCCGTGTCTATCATCGTGTTTCGAACATAATTATTTTACATAATATTAGAGTATTTAAATACATAACCACCATCACACCGTCTTTTCTGCTGAAGTTGGCAGATATGAGAGATCACCAAACTTTTCTATCTCGACGCACGTGTTATTTGGCCTCTATAACATCCTGACACATTCTCATAAAGACTCTAAAATTTCCCTGATTTCTTACATTTCCTTATTTAAAAAATCCTACACATGATAGAACCATACATTCTATGATCTTCTATCACGCATTCTACTCATGTTTGCCCTCTATATTTATTATCTTATTCCTTACTCATTCTTTCCATATCAGAGTGTTTTTCTTCATCTTAGTCAACACATATGCATTAAGTTCATATACCATACATCCCTATTCACTGTATTCCGTATTCTCTCAAACATTTTCAACCCACGTGTTGTTTTATAACATGCTGAAGAATTATTTTTCAACATCTCGAAAAAATCTCCATTTCTTGTATGATAGCGTTGTTGGTGTCCCTTACGGTCCCTGTGATACAAAACATCAGCCTTCAACATCACATCTCGAGGGCATCTTTCATGTTTCTCTTTTTTTCTCCATCGTTCATGTTTTCGCTCCATACAGAGTTATGGAAATTACTAGAGCCTTATTTAAACGAATTATGGGGTCTTATAAAAATAGACTGGCTAATCAGTTATAATTTACAATTGTATTATTATCTGAATTCTTTTTTTATTCTGAATTTAGACAATTATTTCAATAGACAAAAAAATCGGAATATTTAGTACGATTATAACTTCAATTATAATGATTACAATGCATAAATGCATACATTTGAAACACTCATTGAATGCATAAATTTGCAAGTGATTCAAATTTTGTTGCACATCACTGACTGGTCAATTTTAACTCGATTCTAGTTCAATTATGATGAACAAACTGTTAAAGTTAACCACAAAATGAGATGTTTTACATTACATTTATTGAAAGCATTAACTTTCTGAGTGTTAATGACTTCAATAAATGTAATGTAAGTAAGTAAAAGTTGTGCGTTCTCAATCATACGTAAGTTTAACTGTATATTTTAACAAAGTTTGAATATTAAGCTACCCTGTTATATTTAAAAAAAAAAATCGAGTTCACCATGAGGATAAAGGCTGCAGCATCTTCAAAACGTAGGTAATAATTTAAGCCACATGTTTTCCAAGGGGACATTATAGAATTTATAGATAATTTTTGTAATCAAATAATTTTCAACAAGTCAGTGTACACAGCTCATAGGTAAACGTAATTTGTCCTACAACTGCGAAACATTGTCCATGTAAAAGTTAATAAATAAAATGTTTGTTTTTTAGTGTTATGTTTGGCATTTTGTATTTATGAAATAATTTAAAGCCACTTGTGTATTGAGTGTAGTAAATAAACTATTGGGAAAAGTTTTGATAGAAGACTAACAAGAAAGTGAACAGATAGTGAGAATAAATATTGAATGCTCAAGGTGTCTTTTTAAAGTAGCACAGAATGGTTGAAAAATATTTCTTTTTTGCGTATGCTTGTGAGAAAAGTTTGTAAATAAATGAAGAGATTTGTCTGATGATGGAAGAGTTTAAAGAGATATCGAACGATGTGTAGCGATAGGAAACAAAGTCCACGGGATGCTAAAATATATACACGTATACTCGAATCGGACAGCATCAAAATGTGCTAAGAGAGCAGGTCTACAAGAATATTTTGATGCTACTTTTGTCACATAGGAGTGACACTTGGACCAGAAAACCACAGAAAGTAATCGGATAAATGCTGTAGAAATTCGTGCTTTGGGACGAAACTATAGATTGACTATATTTGGTGGAATGCGGAATAAAGTGATAAGGGTTGAATGTGAACTAAATGATATGTGTTGAGTAAGATGATAAAGATCACGCTTAGGTGATGTGGGCATATAGAGAAATACCAAGGAAATTATGGTTACATCAAAAAATGATATTCTGAAAGAAGAAAACGTACGAGTAGAACGTTGGAGAAATCATGGAATTGTGTGAGAAGACGTATTGATTTGAAGGAGGCTAAGAATGATTTTAAAAATAGGAAAATCTAGCGCATTGTTTTTTTGGCCTACCCCGACAAGAAAGTAGTTTGATAATATGTATGTATTAATATCGTACCTCTGCATTTACTTGACACACTAAATACTTAATACTAAATAACCAGAGTTACATGACGTACTATTACTTTAGCTCTTATGGAACATTAAACTACCAAATTGATGCACCGTTGACTTGAGTCCATGCTCTACTACAACATATGACTACGCAATACCACGTTTTCATTTACACACATCCCCATATTTATATTTTGAAAAAAACATTCGCATTTAGTAGATTTTGCCCCGAACACGTAGTCCCGATGTTCAGACGAGTTAGCATGTGTTATGAGTCCTGTGTAACGCCATAATTGCAGTTAAAGCTAAATTTGTTTAAAAATCCCCAAGTCAGCATGTCAATGTTACTCGGAGTCTGTACAGGACTCTCCAATTATACCAATATAGCTGACCTCCGGATGTCATCTTTTTTGAGAGCTCACTCC
Organism: Odontocerum albicorne; assembly: GCA_949825065.1. Taxonomy (NCBI): domain Eukaryota; kingdom Metazoa; phylum Arthropoda; class Insecta; order Trichoptera; family Odontoceridae; genus Odontocerum; species Odontocerum albicorne. The sequence goes on along the minus strand of OX463860.1, from coordinate 2,258,182 downwards.
AGTCGTTATAGTTTTTTTTTTCTTTTCACTTAAATGGACGCACTTGAAATGCTTTCTCTACAAAAATATTCAAAGAAAATCAAGCAAAACTTTTTTAGGACGCAATCATTGTTCAAATGGAAGGTCTTGTTCAGTTCACTACTTATCAAGGCGTCTGTCTGCACAAGGGTTGCTAATATGTACAAGGGTTGTTTTTCCATCATCATTGAAGAAACGGTCATTTGATTGCTCGTTATTTCTGTCAAAATGTATCTTCATTGGACACGGAGGGCTGAGGTGTCAAAAAAGGTATAAAACATTCGCATTTAGTAGATTTTGCCCCGAACACGTAGTCCCTATGTTCAGACAAGTTAGCGTGTGTTATGAGTCCTGTATAACCCCATAATTGCAGTTAAAGCTACATTTGTTTAAAAATCCCCAACTCAGTATGTCACTCTTACTCGTAGTCTTTTCAGGACTCTCCAATTATACCAATATAGCTGATCTTCAGGTGTCGTCTTTTCTGAGAGCTCACTCCGGTCGTTATAGTTTTTTTCTCCTTTTCACTTAAATGGACGCACTTGAAATGCTTTCCCTAGAAAAATATTCAAAGAAAATCAAGCAAAACTTTTTTAGGACGCAATCATTGTTCAAATGGAAGGTCTTGTTCAGTTCACTACTTATCAAGGCGTCTGTCTGCACAAGAGTTGCTAATATGTACAAGGGTTGTTTTTCCATCATCATTGAACAAACGGTCGTTTGATTGCTCGTTATTTCTGTGAAAATGTATCTTCATTGGACACGGAGGGCTGAGGTGTCAAAAAAGGTATATAATTTTCTTTGAAGAATTTGGTGATAAATCTAATTTGAAATTTAATTAAATAAAAAAATGAAAACTCATGCTTGAATGGTTGGCAAGAGTATACCATGTTGGCATGGTTGGCAAGAGTATCTCATGTTTACGTTGTATGCTTCTGTATGGAAACAAAACCTTGAACAGTCCCTACGAAAGAAGACTCATCAAATTTAAAATGCTGTGTAGCACAGAATACCAGGTATTCCACTCTTATCCTATCAATACCTGATCTTTATCATATCGGCTCAAAGAGATTCAACTCTGGTGACATTGGGGCTTTCTTTCCGCAGGACTTCTTCCGAGTAGCTAACGAGGCACAGAGGACAAGCCATCAGGTACGACATTGATTGAATGCTACCACACACGCATAATGGTTTCTCAGTGACTATACTCCACCTGAGGTTTTTTTTTTATCTAACAACGTGGGCCCATAGACGATTAAGACATCTTAATATGTCGTATGGTAAGTGGTATCCTGCATCAGCCACTCCGATAGATGCATCTTTGTCGACAGGCTTTCAGTTCCGGCTCTCCAAGAGTCACAAACTCGTTATCCGGAGATCTTTCGAGGAGATTGTGAGTGATATTAAACTTCAAAAAGACCTAAGTCTTAACTGGGTTAGTACTTGGTCATACTTAAGATATATGGGATCACAAAATTTGAATTCCTCCCTACTGCATACAAAATTGTGTATAATATCTGGAGAAGATATTCCAGTAAGTGTGTAAACCTTTTCAATTGGTTTGAAGTGTTTATGGAAATCAAAAACCAGGTTATTATAAATTATTACTTATTTTAATATAATACGTGTACCCATTAGTTCTAGATTTTTTTAGTAATTCACAGTTATAAAACATACATAAATATAGAATGAATTAACACATCTGACTGTCTTAATTCTATTTCTTTTTTACGTAAATGAAGCTTTCAGGTCTCCATGTTGATAACAATCTAAATTTAAGAAAGATAGTTAAGAATTAATTGTGATTGATTTTTTTTTATGAATCTATTGCCTGTAAAACTCCGTCTATTGCCTGTAAAACTCCATATATTGCCTGTAAAACTCCATTTTCAACATTGTGTGCCTACGTATTTTTTCGATGGTTTTTTAATCTTTAAGTATTTTTAAAATTGTATCATAGTATAAACAGGCCAAAACTCATACCATGTACATACACATATAACATGTTTTATATTCAAAATCACTTAAATACATTGATGACTAATTTCATACACCCACAGTCTTAGAAGAAAATTTTCCTTTACTTTTGGTGATGTGTTATGAAATACGAGTATGTCAATATTCGAAGCAGTCCCGTTCAAAAGAGTTAAGGCTCCTTCAAAAAGCATAGCGGCTTAAAGAACTGTTCTTAAACATAAACATAAACCAGGAGACGCAGATCTCTTCTTACGCTCAAGGAGTTATACTCGAGCATATCCAGCAGAAACTGAGTAGGATAAAACCATGGATGGACACCAAACTTCCTCATAAAACATAGAGATATCATACCATTTTTTTTGTACCTTCTCCACCATGAATAAGGTCTTCAAATGCAAGGATTGCTTTCTTGTTTGCTACGGATGAGTGAATTAAACAGTTTTGAGCACTATTTGGTGTTAAATCAATGTTTTAAGATTTTATAAATTTAATTTTCAGATTTTCGTCTTTACAAATCTTATACGATTTGCCTATAAAACTCTATTATTCACATAATTCTCCACTAACACTCATATATGTCATTATCATACCTTCCCAGTCGATATTCGTATGTCACCAGTTGATCTCTAATGTTCCTTTATATATTAGTCAATGTGAATTTATTAAAACAACCGTGGTGATCTAGTTCATCCTTGCTTTATATCTTTCAAATATTATGTCACTTTCTCAAGGCACCGCTCACTCATAATTCATAAAATATATTTCATATATTGCCCTTTATCACGTGGTCATACGTATTTTTCGTGTCAACAAACGCACAATATACCTTTTTTTTGTAATACACTTTTTTCAAGCATCCGCGTAGAAAATTTCATTCACGCATTATTTTTCAATAAACAGGCACTCTGCGCATCACACACTTGCTTTCTTCATTTTTCCACCCTAACTTTTATGTATTGAAATTATTACTGCACTCCTCCAGTTTTTTGGTGTGAAGTGAGATTCCCAACATTTGTTAAATAACTGTTTGAAACACTCGATCATTCGTTCTCTCCCACACACTTTGACGTGTTGTTCTCTGCTTAATTCATCACAAACTGACACAATGTTTTGCTCATAGCTTCACAAAACTTTGCTCTTTTTTGGACTCATCTCATTCAATGCTCATTTCCAGCTGTATCAAGTCCAGTTCAATCAAATTCAAGAGAAAAAATGCACCCAAAATCAACTATATTAACCGTTGTTGCGAATTGACACACATGTCATGAATTTCACTAAGAGAATCCTCAAATACCAATAAACTTTATTGTGTATGAACTCTCTTCTTGCGAGACATGTCGATTCTCCCATATAAATAAGACAAACTTTTTAGCGTTTCACCTTAAGCTTGTTTACATCTTTTTCTGTGGATAGATTGTCAAATGGAAATAAACCCAGAAGGTTTTTAAAAAAATGTATTACAATAAGACGTTAAAAAGATTTTCAGAGATGATGAAGGAAATAAATGAATTGATTATAAAAACCTATTGACTAAAGGACGTGCCACTCTCTAATGAATTGTTTCATTTAAAAATTCAAACAAAATTTAGCGTATTTTGAAGATCCCACTTGGATATCATTTAGATAACACCTGTCCGGTAAATAGTGAAATATTATTGGCCTAATCGATTTTTATTGTGAACATTTATATACTAGGCGTATCCAGAAAGTAAGTGTACTGAGGCTCTCACGACCGGATGGATTTTATTTTCTACATGTTGGCTACACTTCCGTATAATTGCCTGACCCTTCCCCTCCGCAACGAGACCGGTTTGAGGTCAGTACGTTGAGAAGTGTCGACGCGACAACACGTTTCGTGAAAAATGTCAATCCAATGTCCCGCCAAGTGCGAAATAAATAATGCCGGGCGTTTTTGAGGCACTGCAAACTCCATGGAGATGAATTTCTCCGCTCCATCGTTACTGGAGATGAAACTTGGGTTGCACACTACACGCCTGAAACCAAAAGGCAGTCTCAACAGTGGCGTCACACCTCTTCACCCTCCGCCAAAAAGTTCAAAACCACAATTTCAGCCAAGAAAATCATGGCATCCGTGTTTTGGGACTGTCAAGGCATAATTTTAATTGAATTTATGCCTCAAGGGGAGACCATCAATTCTGCAAGATACTGTGAGACCCTAAAAAAATTGCGGAGGGCGATTCAGAACAAGAGGAGAGGCATGCTGACAAAGGGAGTCTGCCTGCTGCACGACAATGCCAGACCACACACGGCCAACGCCACGAAGGAACTGCTCGCCTCGTTTAAATGGGATGTCCTGAACCATCCCGCGCATTCCCCTGACCTAGCACCTTCATATTACTATCTCTTTACCTCCCTGAAGCTGCACACGGGTGGAAAAAGGTTTTTAACCAACGAGGAGGTTAAGGAGGAGGTGGAGAAGTGGACGGTGGGGTTGGCGGGAAACTACTTCGAAGAAGGCATCAAAAAGTTGATACCCCGCTTCACCACCTGCATTGAGAGGAATGGCGACTATGTCGAAAAATAGCTTACATATGTACTACGGTAACCGCGTAATTTTTTTGTTTAAATAAAAAAAATTGTAACCTACGAAAATTCAGTACACTTACTTTCTGGATATGCCTCGTAGAACAAATCTTAAATATAGTCAGTCATTTGATTTAGTTTATTTTACCTTCATTTTCGGTTCATAAATACAAGAGAAGCAAGTAACGCTTCAAAAACAAGAACACAACTGCCCTTGATTGAACATAACTTTGTTCTTTTGTTATAGAATATAAACCTCAATTAAAATGAATCAAGATGTACGGCAAATATTTGTATATCAGGAGATTTTACTTGATTTGAGAATGGATTAAATCTGTGTAGGATTCTATTTTTTTCATTCTAGATGCTCAGATGCATTCAAATATATCAAAAGCATCGATGTTTTATTCACCAATAGTGACATGACCTGATAGTGGAGATATATCATTAGATATAAGTGCATACGCCAGTGACCTTAATATTAAATATAAAAAATTGAAAAAGATAATTAAGAATTTTAGTAATACACAGATACACAATGAATGCGTATATTTTGTTTCATTTTTACTTCCCGGTCACAGTATGTATTGTTTCGTTTTTGAGCTCGCGACATAAGGCAAATGAATACAAAAACGATTTGGCATTTGATACTGTTTTATGTAATATGAAGAAAGGAATTTTAATACAGTTAGGAAATGTTGAGATTATTAATGACAAAAGGATGATTAAGCGAGTATATAAGTCAGAAGTGCTAAAAACAAAAAGAAAATAAAAAACTAAAATATGCAAAAAGATTTACAGCTGTTATTTTTTTTCTCCACAATTAGGTGACACCGATCAGATAAAAATATTGATCTCGAAACAAACCGGGACCATTCCGCCTGACGAAAGCCTCGGTTTAGAAGGTTGTAACACGCGTAGAGGAGATTAATGATAACAAAGCAATGTAAATGGGATAACAAAGTTATTTTGCAATAAATATTTTTACATGAACTACTACAAAGTTGAATGGAGAAACTTTTGTTATAAGAAGAAAATTCTTACCTTCAAAATATTTTTTACCTTTAGTTTAATATCTTAAAAATATTTATCGAAAAATTATTTTTAAGTTGCAACATTATTATTTTTTCGAACTTTTCAATTTATTTTAAAGGATTTTAAATCGAATATACAAAACATAAGTAATTTATTTTCTAAAAGTTTAGAGATAAGGATATTTTAGGATTTATTATAGCCTGTCTTTTTAATAATTTATTATAGCCTGTCTTTTTAATAATTTATTATAGCCTGTCTTTTTAATAATTTTGATTGTTTTATGATTTTCATATTTATTAAACGACCCAGATAATTTATTATAGCCTGTCTTTTTAATAATTTTGATTGTTTTATGATTTTCATATTAATTAAACGACCCAGATAATTTATTATAGCCTGTCTTTTTAATAATTTTGATTGTTTTATGATTTTCATATTTATTAAACGACCCAGATAATTTATTATAGCCTGTCTTTTTAATAATTTTGATTGTTTTATGATTTTCATATTTACTAAACGACCCAGATAATTTATTATAGTCTGTCTTTTTTATAATTTTGATTGTTTTATGATTTTCATATTTATTAAACGACCCAGATAATTTATTATAGCCTGTCTTTTTAATGATTTTGATTGTTTTATGATTTTCATATTTATTAAACGACCCAGATAATTTATTATAGCCTGTCTTTTTAATAATTTTGATTGTTTTATGATTTTCATATTTATTAAACGACCCAGATAATTTATTATAGCCTGTCTTTTTAATAATTTTGATTGTTTTATGATTTTCATATTTACTAAACGACCCAGATAATTTATTATAGTCTGTCTTTTTTATAATTTTGATTGTTTTATGATTTTCATATTTATTAAACGACCCAGATAATTTATTATAGCCTGTCTTTTTAATGATTTTGATTGTTTTATGATTTTCATATTTATTAAACGACCCAGATAATTTATTATAGCCTGTCTTTTTAATGATTTTGATTGTTTTATGATTTTCATATTTATTAAACGACCCAGATAATTTATGATAGCCTGTCTTTTTAATAATTTTGATTGTTTTATGATTTTCATATTTACTAAACGACCCAGATAATTTATTATAGTCTGTCTTTTTTATAATTTTGATTGTTTTATGATTTTCATATTTATTAAACGACCCAGATAATTTATTATAGCCTGTCTTTTTAATGATTTTGATTGTTTTATGATTTTCATATTTATTAAACGACCCAGATAATTTATTATAGCCTGTCTTTTTAATGATTTTGATTGTTTTATGATTTTCATATTTATTAAACGACCCAGATAATTTAGGATAGCCTGTCTTTTTAATAATTTTGATTGTTTTATGATTTTCATATTTATTAAACGACCCAGATAATTTATGATAGCCTGTCTTTTTAATAATTTTGATTGTTTTATGATTTTCATATTTATTAACCGACCCAGATAATTTATTATAGCCTGTCTTTTTAATAACTTTGATTGTTTTATGATTTTCATATTTATTAAACGACCCAGATAATTTATGATAGCCTGTCTTTTTAATAATTTTGATTGTTTTATGATTTTCATATTTATTAAACGACCCAGATAATTTATGATAGCCTGTCTTTTTAATAATTTTGATTGTTTTATGATTTTCATATTTATTAAACGACCCAGATAATTTATGATAGCCTGTCTTTTTAATAATTTTGATTGTTTTATGATTTTCATATTTATTAACCGACCCAGATAATTTATTATAGCCTGTCTTTTTAATAACTTTGATTGTTTTATGATTTTCATATTTATTAAACGACCCAGATAATTTATGATAGCCTGTCTTTTTAATAATTTTGATTGTTTTATGATTTTCATATTTATTAAACGACCCAGATAATTTATTATAGCCTGTCTTTTTAATAACTTTGATTGTTTTATGATTTTCATATTTATTAAACGACCCAGATAATTTATTATAGCCTGTCTTTTTAATAATTTTGATTGTTTTATGATTTTCATATTAATTAAACGACCCAGATAATTTATTATAGCCTGTCTTTTTAATAATTTTGATTGTTTTATGATTTTCATATTTATTAAACGACCCAGATAATTTTATAATTGCTAACCAAATACTGAATTATATTTTTTATTTGCTTTTTAAAGCTTGTTGTCACCGAAAAATGTTTCTCTTTTTTTTCATATCGTTCAGGTTTCCTCTCCATACAGAGTTATGGAAAACACTAGAGCCTTATTTAAATGGATTGTGGGGTCTTTTAAAATAGACTGGATGATCAATTATAATTAGAATATTATTACTAACTGAATTGTGTTATTTGTCCGTAATTTAGAAAATTATTTCAGTAGAATAACTAATCGGAATATTTAGTACAATAATAATTTAAATGATAATGATCATAATGCTAGACTGATCGTAAATTTGCAGGAGATTCAGATTTGGTTGCATACCACTGACTGATCAATTTTAACTCGACTGTGGTTGAATAATGACAAAAAAAATCGGTTAAAGTTAACAGCAAAATGAGACGAAACGTCTGGTTGGGGATCTTAATGTGTTACATTACATTGATTGGAGCCATTAACACTCAGCTAGGGAAACCAAAAGATCCGCGTTCTCAATTATACGTAAGTTAAATTGTGTATTTTTAACAAAGTTTAAATATTTAGCTATCCTGTTATATTAAAAAAATAACTTCACCATGAGAATGAAGGCTGCAACATCTTTGAAATGTAGGTCGTCATTTAAGCCACATGGTTTCTAAGGAGTCACTTTAGTATTTACTGATTATTCTTATAATAAAATATTTTCAACAAGTCAGTATACATTGCTCGTAGGTCGTCATTTGTCCTACAACTGCAAAACATTGTCATTCAGAAATATAATGAAGAGGCTTTAAGTGAAAACCAGACTGCAATCGTTTGAAAAAAAATGGATTAAAACGGGAATCGAACCCGCAACCTCCGGGTTGAAAGAAAAGCGTCTTACAAACTAGGGCACGTAGGTCGTGTATGAAGATTCATGTGTGAAGGAACTAAAGAGGTCAATGGGTGTTATTCAAATTTTGAATAGGAATCCATGCAGTTGGCTTTATGCGGATCGCTGAATGTTGATGACAGGATATTGTTATCTAAGAATAAGGTTACAGAAAATGTTTGAAGGAACTTAAAGATAGAATAAGTATGTGTGATAAGAACAAATAAATTCGTGTATAATATCAAGTATTCAATGTTTCATAGAGTAAAAATCATGAGATAAAGGTTATTTATTTGATTAGATGGATGCTTTAAGTAGATTAAAAAATATTGAGAAAGTTTGACTGCTCAAAGGGATAAGCTTCATTTAATAGAGAGCAAAGAAGAGGTAGACTGAGAGGAAAGGTAGAAAGAAACAGATAATTTAATTGATGAAAATGTAAGAACTTTAAAACTAGGAAAGCTTGAATGACGAAATGTTTGAATGTTTAAGAGACAGGCGTTCGGCGTGTAAAAACGATGTGTTAATTTGAACGTTTATTGTCAATATGAAATAAGTATATGACATTTTGGTATATATGAATGTATTATCTTGGTCGGTCGGTCGGTCCAAGAGCGAGGTCGACAGCCGTATACATCAGGCTAGACTTGCATTTAATAAAAGGTCGAAAATAATAGAATCAAATAATAAAGACCTAAAACTGAGAATACTCCTCATCAAGACCTATGTATGGAGTATTTTGATGTACGGCTGCGAGACATGGTGCCTATCCGAAAGAGATAGACGAAGACTAGAGGCTTTTGAGATGTGGTCCTATAGAAGACTATTAGGAATTTCCTGGAGAGACCGCATCACAAATGAAGAGGTTCTCCAACGAATCGAAGGAGGAAGGCATCTGCTCAGGATCCTGTCCGAAAGGCGTGCAAGATGGATCGGTCATATAATACGACAAGAGGGCCTCTTGCATGCCATAATGGAGGGTATGACCGAGGGGACAAACTCTAGGGGACGCCCACGCCGAGAGTACCTGGAGGACCTGTTGGTGGACGTGCGCTGCTCAACATATACAGACTTAAAAAGAGCCGCACAGGACAGGGGGGAATGGAGGAGAAGAGTTCAAATTGCTGCAAACCAGTCTTAGGACTGCAACCACGGAAGGAAGGAATGTATTAAGAAATATCATCTCACCAGAAAATATTTGGAGCAAAACGGCCACAGGCGGATCACCTGTAAATGGTGATCATGTTCGACGGAAAGTGATTAAAATAATCCGGCATCTTGTGGGAGACTCGATTTACTATCCACCTAAGAAGTGATATTGTCTTAAAAAGACGAATTGAGGAGTAGGCCACACTGTATGTAATATAGTCTAGATTATGAAGCATATTATGAACATCTTATCACTGTATACGTTTTCTAAATGCACGCAGAAGCTACACAGACTGGTATTTGTTGGCTCGTACTGTGAGAGATTGTTTTTTTTTTCGATCTTCCATCGCTTGAAGCTCGTAGACGTACTTTTATCTTGTATTTCTTTATGAAGTTTTTAATGGTCTTGTAGACTCAACCCAGACTCTGGAACATATTGGTTTAAGTGTTCCCTCTCGCTGTTTTTTTTTGTTCAGTGTACTAAAGAGTCGCTACGTTCAGTGTACAACAAGTAAGAAGGAACATCGGTTTCTTTAAACCAGTAGTAATAATGTGCCGAGAGTACAATGCGGTAGCAAAATCGAATCTGGACATATTTAGTTCAAAACTGTCAGAGTTTAGGAGGATGGTGACTAAATTGACTGAGAAATAAGTTTTTTTTTTGTTTTAAAATTTTTTATGCTACCTTGATCAAAGAGTTTTAGGACTTTATTCATAAAATCGAAAATACAAGTTTATTAATCAAAATCGATATGGTTTCCTTCAAAATGCTCCCCATCGACTGCAACGCGCTTAAGCCAGCGCTTGATCCAATCCTCGAAACACCGCTGGTACTCAATTTTCGGTATATCTATAAGAGTCGTCTTCGATTTTTCATGACATCTTCTCGGGTGCTGTAAGGCGTTCCGCGAAGCGGTTTTTTAAGTCGATTGAACAGGAAAAAGTCACAGGGAGCCATATCAGGTGAATTCAAAGGCTGCTGGATAGTAATCGTGTTGTTTTTGATCAAAAGCTCACGGAAATCATGTATTTCGCGGTTTCAACACGGGTTTTTTTTTGCATGAAATTGAGGTCTTTCGGCACAAGTTTTGCAGCGACACATCTGAAGACCAAATCACTAATCAAAATGTCTGGAGCGGATCCATAAGCGATGTTCAAGCCCTCTGCTAGCTCTTTGATGGTCAATTTGCAGTTTTTGACCAACATTTCTTTGATTTTATCGATGTTTTCATCGGTTTTCGACTGCCACTGCGTTTGTCATCCTCGACCGACTCACGGCCACTTCTGAAGCGTTTGTGCCACCAAAAAACACTTCTCCATTTCCAAGGTCTGTGGATCGTTAAATCCGTTTTACACACAAAATGTAATGCAAATTTGTTGATGCACAGTTGATGCCATTTTCAAACTTGTAAAAAATCGAAAATAAGCACAAAGGTAGATGAACTCAGTACAGCGTAATTTTTACAAATTTCAAGCTATTACGCTGAAATTCGGAGGAAAGTGTCAATGATAGATGTGGTAACCTTACAAAAACCTCACAAAAAGAATTCTAATAAGGTGGCTGACAGCGCCACACGGTGGCCGGTCCTAATGCTTTTTGATCAAGGTAGTAGTAAGCACTATTTTTAAGAATCTGTTGATATGGTGGAACTGTGCATGGAACGATCACTAGTAATTAGGATTTGAATCCTTGGTATTATTAATATTGTGTTAAAATATTTAATTTCTAAAGGGTTCTTTTAAAAACAAATATCACGTGAGAACTCTTTCATATATAAACAAAATGTAAGATGCCGGAAGCTGCATGCGGTTCTTATGCATTGCGTATGAGGATTTCGTGCATAAGAAGAGCACTGTAATAGTCGATTTATTTAAATTATAGATTCATTTTTATTCGCAGGGTCCCTATGATGGCATTGTTAGGTCTATGGAACATTGCGTCCCTTCGAAAAGAGCTGATTACAAAAATTACACGACGGTTGACGTAAAGTTAGAAATGCTAAGTAAAACTGAAATAAATGTTTATGCAGAATACTGGTATGAGAAAGACACCTACATGACTGATGTGAGTTTTTTAGCATCAGTTTATTACATACACACCATCACGTCGTCTCTGTATCGGGGTCGGCAGAAAGGAGAAAGTGCCATACTTCCTACCAAGACACATATCCATCATCTCTTCTACATTCATACACCTTTTCATACATCTACGATTCCTCAGACTTAAAAATTTCACCTTTGAAAAATATTGTGCACTTCCAACGATACTTTTCTTGGTTTTCCACTACTTTAAGGAACAAAGTTACTTCATTTATGTGGTGTCAACTGTTGTTTGAGTAATATGTGACATAACAGGTCTAATGTATATTTAAAAAATCCTCACTTTACTTCTTGTTGCCACATAAGGTGCGATAAAGCATTGGACTTCCATGAGGAAGGTCGCCGCTTTGAACTTGCACTATGCCACAGCATTACACAGTGATTTGTTTCGCTAGTATTTGGAGTATAATAATACCTGTAACTTTGGTCATAACGTATACATATTCTTCCAAAAAGAGAAAAAAAAATTATATTATACATACCGGTGTGCACCGATTGTCTCACTTCGGTGTACCATCGGATCCAGTAGAACGGTGTGACGGTGAATTTGCTTGCGCGGAAAAACTCACTCACTCTAAACAAACTCCACAACACAACATGGATTTCCATTAAACAGACGTTGTACCAGTGAGGTACACAACATGGACTTCCAACTAAATAGATGTTGGAAAGGTGGGGAGATTCTCGATTCCGAAGACCAGCAACAACAACGAAGTTGGCATATACTTATTATTGAGGCATTCATACATTACAGAGCTTTTGTTTACATTTGCTGTGATTTCATAACAGGACTGGTGAACATTGATTTAAGGTAACATTACATTCTGGTGAGTGTATTCGTACTACTTAATGGGTATTATTTTCAACCAACTATTAAGATATTTATAAAAAGTTTTAAGTTACTACCAGACATAAAACTTAAAAAAATACGTTTAACAGAGTATTTTAAGACAAACTTTATACTTAATAGATAAAGGAGGTAATCAATTATCTTCGCTCCTCACAACTCTTTTACTGACAGCTTACTTCTCTTAACGAGTCAATCCTGAAACTCCTGAAACGACAGAAATATTTTATGTCACAATTATGCATTTAATTCACGAAATAATAATTATTATTTGATGCAATCAAGAGTTTGTGATTGCGTTGGTAGTAAAACGCTAGAGTTTCGAGAACCACTCGAAACACGTTTCCTCGTTTTCAGGCACCCAAATGTTGGTACGCTTTTAATTTTTTTTTTAAAACACTTGCGATCCGCGAGGCTTTACCCTCTACCGGTTTCGGCGCAAGGCCTTAAAAGGTTGGTAGCCCATGTTGTTACGCAAAGATGATCTTATTTTTTAATGATTTTGATTTTATTTTATTGGTGATTTGGTTTTTATCTAAAGAATAAATAGTGCACTGGCAATCCTACTGTAGCTTTTAATATAGTTTACGAACACAATTAATAAGCAGCAAAAACGAAATACATCCCAACACGATTAACTTCTCCATTTTACTTCTATAAGTAGTGGACGCCATTTGAAAACCAATAAAATGTCCATATTGATTACGCAATCTGTGCTATCATGCTATTGTATGTTGACGTTGTACAAATAATAAGTTGCAACCACTTCACTAAGAAACAAAACATTTTGCCGAGTAGGCCAACAAGGAACGTGTATCATGATAAGCTGAGGTCGTTCCGGACTATTGAAATACGTGCTGATAAGCTTCAACAATTTTGTGAGGTTAAACACCTTTCTTCCATCTGACAAGTTTGTAATCTTCAACACTTCAACAACATATCATAGTCCATCTCGGTAATTGGGAGTTGCAGTTTGTAAGCTTCAACACTCTCAACAACATATCATAGTCCATCTCGGTAATTGGGAGTTGCAGTTTGTAAGCTTCAACACTCTCAACAACATATCATAGTCCATCTCGGTAATTGGGAGTTGCAGTTTGTAAGCTTCAACACTCTCAACAACATATCATAGTCCATCTCGGTAATTGGGAGTTGCAGTTTGTAAGCTTCAACACTCTCAACAACATATCATAGTCCATCTCGGTAATTGGGAGCTGCAGTTTGAAGTTTACAAATTGTAAAAACATTTGCTTTCAATTTTATTAGCATGGGCATCACAATGAGGTGACACGATGGCCAAATTTTGATCCGAAATTGATCTTACTAGAGAAGTATATAATATTTGAATGGTTCTAGCTTAGTACAATTATTACCTTGTCTCAATACAAAGCCCAGTCCTAGACAATGTTGGAGACGCTATTTTGTCTTTAAGCGGAACAAAAATTAGCTTCACGTCGAATACAACTTCGAGGTCAGAGACCTGCGAAAATCTTTCCAGTGTTATTAAATTCAAAACAAAGTCATATGTGTGTTGAAATCAAGTTCGACTGTAGTTTTTTTCATTTTTCGTAATATTAACCTTTTGTAATGAATACACAAGTAAAGTATATTGCACGATTAATAAATAAATAATTTTAATACAATATTTAAACCTTTCTATTGATAATTTTAAACTATTTTATTGACAGGTTAAAACGATTGAAATGTTTGTTTGGAAGGATGGAGCATATAAATTATTTTTAAAAAAGGTGATCAAGGATCCATGCCATGATATATTGTTCAGACCCGAGATGCAAACACATTTGAAAATGAACGATGACTGCTTAGTAAAAGAGGTATTATTATCAATATCGTTTTTAGTCCTTTCAATTTTAAACGCCTTCTCGTATTAAAATTCCAAAAATTTCGAAGAAAGAACGAAGGGTTGGGTTGAGATGGAAATCATATATAAAAAAAGTTAATGGTAAATTAAATTAATGTGTAAACATTTTGAAACGGGTAAAACAAGGACAGACCACTAAAGAACACCAAAGAGTTTGTCTACCTCGGGAGCAAAATAACATGGGACGGTCGGTCTAAGAGCGAGGTCGACAGCCGTATACATCAGGCCAGACTTGCATTTAATAAAAGGTCGAAAATAATAGAATCAAATAATAAAGACCTAAAACTGAGAATACTCCTCATCAAGACCTAGGTATGGAGTATCTTGATGTACGGCTGCGAGACATGGTGCCTATCCGAAAGAGATAGACGGAGACTAGAGGCTTTTGAGATGTGGTCCTATAGAAGACTATAAGGAATTTCCTGGAGAGACCACATCACGAATGAAGAGGTTCTCCAACGAATCGAAGGAGGAAGGCACCTGCTCAGGATCTTGTCCAAAAGGCGTGCAAGATGGATCGGTCATATAATACGACAAGAGGGCCTTTTGCATGCCATAATGGAGGGTATGACCGAGGGGACAAACTCTAGGGGACGCCCACGCCGAGAGTACCTGGAGGACCTGTTGGTGGACGTGCGCTGCTCAACATATACAGATTTAAAAAGAGCCGCACAGGACAGGGAGGAATGGAGGAGAAGAGTTGAAATTGCTGCAAACCAGTCTTAGGACTGCAACCACAGAGAGAGAAAACAAGGATACGTTATGTCACCAGGTTGTTTCATATTAACAAAGATTCATGTACGAAGTTAATGCGACATATGGGTAAATTATGAAAGATTGGAGCAAATTGAGAAAGTTTGCTATTTGAGCAGTATTTTCTGATAATGGAAGAGTTAAAAGAGATATCGAACGATGTGTAGCGATAGGAAACAAAGTCAATGGAACGCTAAAACATATACACATATACTCGAATTCGACAACATCAAAATGTGCTAAGATGGCAGGTCTACAAGAATATTTTGATGCTAATTTGGTCGTATAGGAGTGACACGTGGACCTGGAAACCACCGAATAAATGCTGTAAAAAATTCGTGATTTGGAACGAAACGATAGATTTACTACGTATGATGGAATGAAGTGATAAGGGAGGAATGTGAACTTAATAATGATGTGTTGAGTAAGATGAAATAGAACACGCGGAGATGGTTTGGGCATGTAGAACAAATAAATGAAGAAATACTTACAAAATAGATATATAGAGCAAATGTGAGAGGAAGACCAAGGAAATTATGATTAGATTAAACAATGATATTCTGAAAGAAGGGAACGTACGAGTAGAACGTTGGAGAAATCATAGAATTGTGTGAACAGACGTATTGATGTGGAGGAGGCTGAGGACGTGTTTCCAAAAATGAAAATCTGGCATTGTGTCCTTTTTGCCTACCCCGACAAGAAGATGGTTTGATGGTATGTACGTATCAAAATGCTCTGCAATATTGGCCTCAAGATATTGAGTTGTTTTAAACATTTAAGTCGACATTCTCTTCATAGCGTATATCCACTGCTGATGTGAGAAAGTAAAGGGATGGTTGACAACTTTTATCCTGTTTATGGTTTAATGTTTCGATCGTTACAACTAAAAAATGCGCCATGTTTAAAAATTATTAACCTTTTTATTTTACTATGTAAGATATTATATACAACACATATACGATTATTTTTTTTTAAATTTATTTTTTAGGGCTATTACATTATTCCAAAATTTGACATGAATAAAGTTCTTCACATGTTCTTGGGCGATACTTTTTTTTATGGTAAATATATGATCCATATCTTCATTGAGAATGTAAAAGGTATACTCGGTTGCATTGATACTGTGTTTGAATTTTGCCCGAAAGAAAAACCTATTCGCAGAAGGAGAAAGAAAATTGGCAAGGGAAAAAGAAATTAATTCATTTATAAAAACAAATATTTTTTTTTAATAAAAGTTTTTGGATTGAATTCTATGTGTTTAATTCATCCAAATATTCTTCCATTTACATGACAATTGTTATTATACTTCTCATACATTTGCCTCAAGGCACCAAGCAATGAGGGATGCCCAAAGGTTCCTAAATATGTAGATGCATCAAAAGTCATCCGCAACGGAAGTGATAAGTGAAGAGTTGGTGGGCAGAGGAAGCACTATAAGGACAGCCTGCGAGAGTCGCTTACATATGAGAAACAGTCTGCGCGCTGCGAACATTCGTCAACATTGCCAGGCTACTCAGCAGGGTCCATACGTCTCTGGCATTCGCGGGAGAAAGTGCGCATTCAGGATCGGGCTGTTCTCTTTGTAACAACCTCTTTTTTTTTTGACTAAATTACGTAATTATTTACGTAATGAACACTAAACAATCATAAAATACTCACCAGGCTGTACTGGGCTAGCCTCAGTCGGTATTTACAAGCAGCGCTCTTTTACTCTCAGGAATTCGATGGGTAACTTTTACTTCTTACTCTCTCAATGCTTACACCAGGTAGGGAGGCCAATTAATAACAAATTTTATAATATTGAGAAACAACATTTATTTAATTTAAATTTAAAAAAACTCGAACCAAAGGTTCGAGAAAAAAATTAATAAAATCTCGAATAGGCGAATAGATAGTTGGAGTTGCAAAAAGATCTCTACAGGGTAAAGTGAACTAACAAAGTCTACAATGGGCCATCAAGACACACCGTCTATAACTTTGTATAAAATGGAGCAGTCAACAATTGATAATTACAATTTAAAATTCACCATACCTTCAAAAAAACTACACAGTAAAGTCTGACGATGTGTGTATGCTTCCGGAGTGACGATCTGAGCACTTCATCAATCTTGGTCCAGGCTAACCAGGACATCGTGAGCGATTCCTCGCTCTACAATTGTGGCGGGCCCCGCCATCGGGACGATCAGTATTTCGGCCCGCGTTTAAGATCACGCCGATCCTGTGGCGATCGCGTATAATTGCATCAATTATACGGTGTGAACTTTCGCTCCAGACACGGAGATAATTTTAACACGATAAAGATCTATAACTGCAGTTACACTAGTGGATATCACTTGAATTCAAGAACAAAGGATTAAATCTGGTGGAGATCACAGCGAAGCTGCTCACACTTCCACGAGTCCCGGGTGAATGACGCCACCAACCCCCGAAATCAGTCAGTCAGCGCGAGTACACCAATTTCGCGGGAGAATCATTGTCCAATCATAATCCAGAATGGCTCACGAAAGGTGAAATACGTCATAGGCTGAGGTCCGAATCTTACTTCGCCTATGATCGGCGTGGCTTGACCATGAATTATTGGAACATATCCTAGAACAATCTAGAAGGTTTCCAAATAAATAAACGCGCAATTCATGCAGGTGTTCAGACCTTGAGGGCGACCCTTTTGTCGGCGTTTATCATTAAGACGTATTGTGACTTGCCGCCTTAGCTAAAATAGTTCATCTTTTATGTCGCGAGAAATATATTTATAAACAAATTTATGGATTCATGTCCACCTTCACGCAATTGTCCGGAACGAATTAATTGAAATCTTATTCCTTTTCTAAATTTGTTAAATGACTATGGCAGGATAAAACAGCCACAAGGGATATATTCTACAACGTAAAATGCACTCCTGACATCTTACAGAAGATCACACGATCGACGTGGGAGAACAGTTCAGGACTGACGTTGGAGTAGCGAGGGGATCCTTGCCCGCGAGGCCCGGAAACGATGATGATTTGCATTTATTAAATTATTTATTTTTCATAAATAATATGGTTTAAGCGGTCTTCATCGAAACCCACTGGTCGTCCGGAACGCTCCATGTCTTTCAAGTCGAAATAACCGTCTTTTAAACGCAAAAACCATCGTCGAGCTGTTCTTTCATTCATAGCATCTTCAACAAACACTTCGCAAATATCGCGAGCAGCTTTGGCAGCTTTCTTCTCTCGATTGAACGCGAACAGAAGGCGGTGTCGAAAATGCTCACTTTCGTCTACTTGACATTCCATTATGAAGGCTTGTTATCAAATAAAATAATATGTGTAACGTAAAAGCAAACACAATATCTAGTAGAACCAAACATTTTCTTTCGAATGACGTATAACATTTACTATTTTTTTTACTTTTGGTGCTCATTTTTAAATTGAAAAAAAAAATGAACACAACTTATGTTAACACTTAATATTTTAGAACAGATGTTTGCGACTTACGAGGACGATGGTTTACAAGTGGCATAGTCTTTTTAATTAAGGTAGAGAATCCATTGAAGGAGATCTTCGACCAGGACGGACCAGTTGAGGCTACTTCATCAAACATCGTCAAAAAAGTAGAAAAATATGAGCTGAAAGATGCCTGCCTAAACAAACAACAGCTTGCAGAGATAGTTGAAGTATCACCTACAACCATTATGAATATTCTTCATCAGCATATTGGGATGTCAAAAGTCAGTGCAGGGTGGGTACCCAGAATGCTCACGTCACTTCACAAACATCAACGCGTCGAATGTTCACGATAGTTTTTTGACCTCTGCAGAAACAACAAAGATAAGATTTTGAGCTGAATTGTTACTAGAGGTAAAACTTGGGTTCATCATTATGAGCTAGAATTGAAGCAAAAGTTAATGCAAATACATAAAAAGGGCACACGGCTTCTTTAGAAGTTCGAAGTGCTGCAATCGACTGGAAAATTATGGCTACAACTTTTTGGGATACGGAAGGCATACTGCTGACAGATTATAAAGATAAGGACATCAAAATAACTTAAATGCACTACTCTGGTGTAATGATGCAGTAAAAAGAAGCTGTGAAAGACAGGGAGAGGAAAATGGGCATAAGGGGTGTAGGGGTAACTAGCGAGGCATTTGCTTGTCCTTATTCAGGTGTTGTAGTTAACATAAGACCAAACAAAAAAAAATACAAAACATTTTTACACAGCAGTTAAAAGTTCAAAAAATTCACCGGAATGGGTTTATCTTTGAAGCATTATTTTAAAAAGATCATTCACTGTTTTTTTAAAATAGAAGATAACACTCATAAATCGACATAAATAAGGAAATAGGTACTGAAATACTTCCCCATTGGCATGGTTTTGATCCAATGGGAGTTTTCAGTATTTGTTGAAGTTGTTGCATACTCAATTTCATGAAGGCTGTAAAATATTTGATGGAAAATGTTTCCTTAAAAAAAATGTCCTCGTATATCACCAGATTGAGAGTCAACGTATAATACTCGTAGATATAAATTTATTTTGAAGTTGTATTAAGTTTAGACCGCCAGTCGCATTAACGTCTTTGTCATCCAAAAATTTAATGTTTTCGAAGGAAGTTTAACAACATGCCGAAAAAGGATCGTAACATATTTTGGGTATGTTTCTAGAAAAAAAAATAAAAATCTAGAGAAGCTGAAGACACTGGAGTGGAGGCAAGATGAAGGTGTCCTATGAGATGAACCGATCAAATAAGGAAGTTAATGGAATCCTCTTTAAGGCTTGCATTTAAGCGCTGCGTTGCTTAAATGACAATAAATAATAATGTATTGGTGCTTATCTCGGAGGTGAAATATGGAATTGGCAGAAGGACTAAAATTTTGATTAATGGTGTGAAGATGCGTGCAAAAAAATGGGATTTATCAATCTAGGAAAGAATGTGAAATGAATGCATTAGTAATGAATATATAGCTAAAATGATTGTTTTTAAGCAAAATAAAAATGGACTGTTAAGAGATTTTCGACATTTAGAGAAAATGGATGACGAAAATGGAAAATGTAAGGGATGATGAGAACGATGATGGAAATGGAAAAATAATTTCTTAAAATCGAGTATACAAGTATGTTATGTAGTGCTTAGTGTGGATGGAAGAAGTAGACCAAGGAAAATATGTCTGAATGAATTAAAATAGATTTTGAAAGAAAGTGAATTGAAAAGTATAAAAAATAGAGGATTGTACACCAGATGTTTGTAGATGAAGAAATGTAAAGTTACAAAATTTCGGGGAATTCCTCTTCGGTGTACTCCGCAAGGGGCACTGCGTGATCTATGATTTTTTTTATTTAACAGTTAAATAAAAAGTGAGTAAAATATCTTATTATTTTATTCATCAGTCGGGGGTTGTGGTCTAATGATTACCATTTACGCTGAGGAAACTAACGTGCCAGGTTTGATTCCTGGTGAATTCACTTTCGGACTCTTAGACCATTTACATCTATAGTTAAGTATCCAGATGACGCTCTTGTTAACGATCTTGAAGTCTTTCAACAGCCCTTAGTTCTTTAAAAGGTTGAGCAAGTTAGGAAGCGTTGTTGAGGTGATCGTTTCCAGGTACCAGCCCTATACCAAATTGTTTAAAATAAAATAAATATTAAAAAAAAATAAAAAATAGTTTTTCTACCTAAGATTCCTTAATTCTCCTTAGTTTATTACCGATTTTAACTGTTATTTCTCAGAAAATCGAGTTTAAGAACTTTTAGTATGCTAATTGTGATTATTGAATAAGTTAATAAAATTAGAATATTTCTAACCAAATAAACGTTTTAGATAGGCAATTTTTCCCAATGATGGATACATAAAAGTTTTTATAACATACGAGTATAGGACAAATATTGTTTGCTCTTAGCAGGCGACTGGCTCCGACTCGATCGTCATTTAACATACCATTATATTCCATTGAGAAATTTAAAAAATGTATATTTTATAAGTCGTATATTCATCGAATTAAATTTTTTTTTTCAGTACGAGTATCGTACTATAAATTGATATCGTTCATGATGTCCATGTATGTGAACTAAATTGCAAGGTATTTTTGGTAGACATTGATATGTTTTCTTTTGTATATAATTGTGTTTATAAATAACATAAATAATTAACGAGAGTCAAACTTTGCGTACATGATACGTCTTGGTGAAAACTTTATTTCTAAAAAGAGCATATCCTCCAAAAAATAACAATACGGCGCTAAACTTTATCTTTGTTGTTTCTGTCGAGGTCCAAAAACTGTCGTGAACATTCGACGCATTTTTGTTTTTGAAGTAGCGTGAGCATTCTGGGTACCCACCTTGCACTGACTTTGGACATTCCAAGATTCGAATGGAGGATATTCATAATGGCTGTAGGTGATACTTCAACTATCTCTGCAAGTTGTTTTTTGTTTACGCGGGTATCTTCCAGCACAAGTTTTCCTACTTTTTTGACGATGTTTGATGAAGTACCCTCAACTGGCCCGTCCCGGTCGGAGGTCCCCTACAATGCATTCTCTCACTTGCTTAAAAAGACTATGCCACTTGTAAACCATCGTCCTCGTAAGTCGCTAACCTATCTTTTAAAATAATTTAATGTGTTTTCTATTGTTTTGTGAGAAACTAACGTGTGCATGTGCACTACCGCTTTCTCCTTGTACCCTTTCATTCCGCGAGTTTATTGGCCTTCCCTTGAAATACAGTGTTTTTTTATTTATTTTTTTAAAACCAACTTAGCCCAATTACTTTGAAAAATACAAGGCATTAAAAAAGAAGAAAAATGACATAGAAAAAAAAAAATGTATTAAAAAAAAAAAATAATAATGCATACAAACGAGTATATACACACAAACATATGATACACATATATTCACAGTCACTTAAGTATGTTGATGAGTGCTTTCTAACGCGCTCAATCTAAGAAGAAAATTTACTTTTGCTTTTGGTAATGTGATATGAAATATGTCAATATGCGAAGCAGTCCCGTTCAGAATAGTTCAAGCCCTTCCAACAGGCATAGCGGCTGGAAGATCCGTTCTTGCGTATGTCATTGAGAACAGTTCTTGCCGGCGCAGTCTATTGTAATTGTTAACACTAATCTTTGTAGTAATGTTGGACAGCTCACAACTTCTCGAACGAGTTTGACAACGTATACCAGGAGACGCAGATCTCTTCTTACGCTCCAGGAGTTATACCCGAGCATGCCCAGCAGGAATTGAGTAGGATAAACTTTCGTCGTTGCTAGCTTCGTGGCCTGGAATGATCTGCCTCTTAATGTATGAAATATGTGTGGCGTGTGCAGCTTTTGAAAATACTTGAAGCCAAGAATATTAGAAAAAACTGCACGTTAAATGGGTTTCTCCTGTAACTTGATGCAGAGTTAACTTTTTATTCATATAAAAATATATTAGGGAGGATTTTTATAGTGTCATACGGTATCGAGAATGTATTCATTGTGTAACATAATTGATTCAATGTCTCGAAACTACGCGTCACTGAGTGTTTAGCCATCACATTGGTCTATAAGTTGGTACATAGAATAAAATATGATTTCTTGCACGGTTGTTATTATTGAAAATATCAAAACCATGTGCTTTTAATATTTCCGAATGGTTTAATTTGCATTGCAGTACTTTTAAAATGAATAACGCACAGGTCTTCATATTTTGAGGTTTCTATAATTGCAAACCGCTTAAATTTCGATACGGTGTGCATGTTTTGGAAAATCACTCTCTATTTTATATCATAAATACGAGTATCTCAGGAACTACAATATGGTGAACCCTCTCGCTAGTAAGTTATTATCAGCTCGTTTGTATTTTTTTGTAATGGATGACTAGTTGTGAAGAAACTAATCTTCTCCATGAATCTTCCTCGAATAACAACCAGAGGAAGACCAAAGAATTCATGGGAGGTTCAAAGGGATAACTTGATGCAGAGGCACGGCCTGGGGGACTTTGTCCGGTACAGAAGAGCATACAACCTGAGGACGAGGAGAGCTGACCCCAACAGTCTTCGCAGACAGTGAGTTAGAATGGAGCCAGGGAGAAGAGGATGATTAGTTGTGTAATTTTGCTTAAAATTGTAAAGATTGGAAGTTACAGAACCTCGGTCACATAATTATACCATGATTAAAAAAGACAAACCTCAAGAATAGGGGGTTTTTCAAAATATCATTTTCGTAGAAAACAGTTTTTTTACATATCGTAAAAAAAATATTTAAAGAAAGATTTTAGTGTATAAATACAAAGTTACCCACCCTACTCCAATACAAAATTTAATAAATGCTTATCAGTTCTTTTGAGGATGACTTTTGATGACCACATTAAACTGTTCTTCTCATCTTGTTTATTTTTCCACAAATTTGGAACCTTTAAGCATCCTTCTTGGATTGGTGACCTCAGGCAAATGTCTAGATTTGCTTGGGAGCAAATGCCGCTCTGTTAGGTACCCGAACATCCTAAATACTACACAGTGCGATTTACAATGAATGCTATTATGCAACGATTTTTATGTAGAGTAAAGTGTAAAAAAATGCATAAATTCTCATGTATATGGAATAATACTATTTGAATTTAAAAACACAAACACAAGGGTTCAAAAAAAAAACTCTTATTAATATTTAAATTTTTTTATTATATAAAGGCATATTAATTATCCTCTACCAATTTTCTTTCTCCTTCTGCGAGTAGGTTTTTCTATCGGGCAAAATTCATACGTAGCCTCCATGCAAGCGATACTGCCTTTTATATTCTCAATGTTGATATGGATCATATATTTACCATAAAAAAAAGTATCTCCCACGTACATATGAACAATTTTATTCATATCAAATTTTGGAATAATGTAATAACCCTAAAAAAAATTTAAAATCTAATCGTATACATATTTATATAAAATCTTACAAAATAAAATAAAAAGGTTATTAATTTTTAAATATGGCGTATTTTTTGTTGTAGCGATCGAAAAATTAAACCGTAACCACAGAATAAAATTTGTCAACCATCCCTTTACTTTCTCCTTTCAGCAGTGGATATACGCTATGAAGAGAATGTCGACTGAAATGTTTAAAACAACTCAATATCTTGAGGCCAATATTGCAGAACATTTTGGAAGTTGAATACGAATATGCACTTGAAATTGAAAGGACCCAATACAATATTGATACATACATACCATCAAACCACCTTCTGGTCGGGGTAGACAAAAAGGGCAGAACGCCAGATTTTCCTTTTTTGAACCACAACCTTAGCCTCCTCCACATCAAAACGTCTGGTCACACAATTCTATGATTTTTCCAACGTTCTTCTCGTACGTTCCATTCTTTCAGAATATCATTACTTAATCTAATCATAATTTCCTTGGTCTTCCTCTCACACTTGCTCTATATATCTGTTTTTTAAGTATTTCTTCATTTATTCGTTCTCCATGACCAAATCATCTCAGCGTGCTCTAATTTAGCGACCCATTGACTTTCTTTCGTATCGCTACGCTATCGCTTCATATTATCAGAAAATGCTACTCAAATAGCAGACTTTATCAATTGGCTCCAATTTTTCATTATTTACCCATATATCGCATTTACTTTTCCATGACACTTTTTTCATAACTTCTGAATTTTGCAATAGTAATTCTCAGACTTTTCTCTTCGCGTCTTTTATACAATTTACTTATTGAACAATGCTATTCATCTTCTTTCTCCGTCAATACTGCCTTACCATATGTACACAGTAATTCTATTTAATTCACCATTCGACGTTTACATGCTACCAATTTACCACTGTACCTTCATACACGAATCTTTGTAAATGTGGAACAACCAGGGTGACATAACGCATCCTTGTTTTACCCATTTCAAAATATTTAAACATTCATTCAATTAACCATTAACTCTTATCCATGATTTCCATCTTGAGCCAACCCTTCATTAATCCTTTCTATTTTTATCTTTTGCAAGTGCAAGTTCTACTTTCAATCAAATATTGTTGAAATTTTTGGAATTTTAATACGAGAAAACATTTTAAATTGACAAGACAAAAAACGATATTGATAATAATACCTCTTTTACTATGCAGTCATTGTTCATTTTCAAATATTTTTGCATCTCGGGTCTGAACAACACATCGTAGCAAGGATCCTTGACCACCTTTTTTAAATATAATTTGTATTCTCCATCCTTCCAAACAAACATTTCAATCGTTTTAACCTGTCAATAAAACAGTTTAAGATTGTCAATAGAAACGTTTAAATATTCAAATGATTTATTTATTTATGGTACAATATACCTTATTTATTAACGATTCCGAAAAGTAAAAAAAAAACTTGGTTTTAACACACATATGACTTTGCTTTAAATTTTATAATAATAGAAAGTGTTTCGCAGGTCTCTGAGCTCGAAGTTATATTCGATGAGAAACTAATTTTTGTTCCACATATACACAAAATAACATCTCCGAAATTGTCAAGGACTGGGCTTTGTATTGAGACTTGGTAATATTTTTTTTACTTAGCTAGAACCATTCAAAATATTATATACTTCTCTAGTAAGACCAAATTTGGATCATAATTTTTCAATCAGGTCCCCTTATTGTGATGTCCATCTTGATAAAATGGAAAGTGAATGTTTTTACAATTTGTAAACTTCAAATTGCAGCTCCCAACTACCGAGATATACTATGATATGGTGTTGAGAGTGTTGAAGCTTACAAACTGCAGCTCCCAACTACCGAGATATGCTATGATATGTTGTTGAGAGTGTTGAAGCTTACAAACTTGTCAGATGGAAGAAAGGTGTTTAACCTCACAACATTGTTGAAGCTTTTCAGCACGTATTTCAATAGTCCGGAACGAACTCAGCTCATCATGCTACACGTTCCTTGTTGGCCCACTCGGCAAAATGTTTTGTTTCTTAGTTAAGTGGTTGCAACTTACTATTTATACAACTTTAAAATAGCATGATAGCACATATTCGTAATCAATATGGATATTTTATTTGTTTTAATATGGCGTTCACTACTTATATAAGTAAAATGAAGAACTTAATCGTGTAGGGATGAATTGATTTTATTTGCTTTGTTGTGTTGTTCGACTTGTACTGATTTCCTTTTGTTCGTTTAACACTATTGGGGTGACGGAAATGGCACAACTTCGTGATTTAAAATAAAAATAAACTAATAGAACACTTTAGACTAAAAATTTTATTTGAGCTGCTTATTAATTTTATTTGTAAACTATATTAAAAACTACAGTAGGGATATTAATGCAGTATTTATTATTTAGATAAAATCATAATCACTAAAAAAATAAAATCAATACTGGTAGGGTGTAAAGCCTCACGGGCCGCGGTTTATTAAAAAAAATGACAATATTTGGGTGCCTGAAAATGAGGAAAGTTGTTACAAATGATTTTCGAACACCAGAATGTACTGTGACCTTTAACTAATGTTTACCAGTTATGTTATGAAATCACAAGAAAGGTAAACAAACGCTCTGTAAAGTCTGAATCCCTCAAAAATAAGTACATGACAAGGTCGTCGTTGTTGCGGGACTTCGTAATTGAGAACCTCCTTACTTTTACAACGTCTATTTAATGAAAGTCCATGTTGTGTTGTGGAGTTTGTCTTAAGTGAGTGAGTTTTTCCACACAATCAAATTCACCGCCACACCGCTGTACTAGATCCGATGGTACACCGAAGTGACATGATCAGTGCAAATCGGTATGTATTATTCTTTTTTTATTTTGCTCTTTTTGAAAGAATATGTATGACCAAAGTTACAGGTATCATAATACTCCAAATACTAGTGGAACAAATCGCTGTGTAATTATGTAGCATAGTGTAAGTTCAAATCGGCGACCTTCCTCATGGAAGTCCAGTGCTTTATCGCACCTCATGTGGCAACAAGAAGTAAAGTTGTGGGTTAGACCTATAATGACATGTGTTACTCAAACAACAGTTGATCCCACATAAATGAAGGTACTTTGTTCCGTAAAGTTGTTGAAGAAAACCAAAATATTTTTCAAAAATTAAATGTTTAAGTCTGAGGAATCGTATGAGTTGTATAAAAAGGTGTATGGATATAGAAGGGATTATAGATGTGTGTCGTGGTAGAAAGTATGACACTCTCTACTTTCTGCCAACCCTGTTACAGAAATGGCGTGATGGTGTGTTTGTTATAAACTTATGCTTAAAAAACTCACATCATCCATGTAGGTGTCTTTCTCATACCAGTATACTGCTTGAATATTTATTTCAGTTTTGCTCAGTACTTCTAATTTTACATCAATCGTCGTGTAATTTTTGTAATCAACCCTTTTTTGAGGGGCGCAATGTTCAAGCGTCTTTACAAGGGCATTATAGGGACCCTGTGAATAAAAATTAATCTATTATTTAATAAAATCGACTGTTGCAGTGCTTTTCTTATGCATGATGTCCTCATACGCAATGCGTTAGGACCGCACGCAGCATCCGGCATATTTAATTTTGTTGACATATGAAAGAGTTGTCACATGACAATTTTCTTTAAATGAACACTTTGGACATTAAAGATTTGAACACAATATTAATAAAACAAAATATTTAAATCCCTAGTTCTTACATGTCTATCAATTGATTCATCTCCTTCTTTCTCCCTTTCCTCTCAGTCTACCTCTTCTTCACACTCTATTAAGTGAATCTTACCCCTTTGAGCAGTCAAACTTTCTTTATATTATTTTTTCTTTAATTTCTTCTTAAAGGATCCATCTTATCAAATAGTTAACCTTTACCTTATGATATTTACATTATCAAACATTGAATATTTAATATGATACATGGATTTATTTCTTTTTATCACACACCTCTATTATACATTTCTATATCACGCATTGGACCCTTTAGTTCCTTCATACATCTTCTGTCATCATTCCTCTTTCTTAGATAACACTATCTTAACACTATCTTATCCTCATAAAGCATACTGCAAATATTCCTATTCAAAATTTTAATGACATTCATTGGTTCCTTCACACATGAATCTTCACACACGACCTACGTGATCTAGTTTGTAAGACGCCTGTCTTTTAGCCCGGAGGTTGCGGTTTCGATTCCCGTTGTAATCGAGATTTTTTTAAAACGATTGCAGCCTGGTTTTCACTAAAGGCCTCTTCACCGTATTTCTGATTGAATGAAAGATTGCCACGTGGCAATAAGCTCGCCAAGTTGTATACAACAAAAGTGTTATACATTACAATATTTGTAAATATTAAGCAATGTTTCAAAAGGGTTAAAGGAAGGATTAGTTATGCCTGGGTGGCATAACAAATCCTTGCTTTAACCCTTTTGAAACACTAAACCACTTAGTCAAGACACCGTTCACTCTAATACATGATCTACGTTTGGTATATAATGACACGATACCACGTATTAATTAATATTCATACTCGTAGCACGCGGTCATATACTTTTTCCAAATATACAAACGCATAATTCTCTCCTTATTTGTTGCCAAACTTTTGTCATAAGCATACGATAGAAAGAAATATTTTTCAACCCATCTGTGCTACTTTAAAAAGACACCTTGATCATGCAATATTTATTCTCACTATCTGTTCACTTTTTTGTTCCCAATAGTTTACTTACTACACTCAATACACAAGTGGCTTTAAATTATTTCATAAATACAAAATGCGAAACATATCACAAAAAAACCCTAGATTTTATTTATTAACTTTTACATGGACAATGTTTTGCAGTCGAAGAACAAATGACGTTTACCCATAAGATATGTACACTGACTTGTTGAAAATTATTTGATTACAAGAATAATCTATAAATACATGTAGCTTAAATGACCCCTTAGAAAACATGTAGCTTAAATGACGACCTACATTTCGAAGATATTGCAGCCTTTATTCTCATGGTGATTTTTTTTTAATGTAACAGGATAGCTAAATATTTAAACATTGTTAAAAATATACAGTTAAACTTACGTATAATTGGGAATGCGGAACTTTTGGTTTGCCTTGCTGAGTGTAAATGCCTTCAATAATAAATGTAATGTAAAACATTAAGATTCCGAACGACACGTTTCGACTCATTTTGTTGTTAACTTTAACAGTTTTTTTTGGTCATCATTGAACCAGAATCGAGTTAAAATTGATCAGTCAGTGATATGCAAAAAAAATGAATCACCTGCAAATTTATGGATTCGATGAGTCCATTGTGATCATTAAATTATAATCGTACTAAATATTCCGATTAGTTTTTCCACTGAAATAATTTTCTTAATTAGGACAAAAAAAACACAATTCAGATAATAATACTATTGTAAATAATAATTGATTAGCCAGTTTATTTATAGAAGACCCCATAATCCGTTTAAATAAGGCTTTACTATTTTCCATAACTCTTAATGGAGCGGAAACATGCTTGATGTGATGTAGAAGGCTGATGTTTTGTATCACAGGAACCGCAAGGGACACCGACAACGCTATTATAAAAAAATTGGAGATTTCTTGCGAGATGTATAAAAGTAATTCTTTAGCATGTTATAAAACAACCCGTGGAATGAAAATCTTCGAGAGAATACGGAATGAAGTGAATAGGGATGTATGGTATATGAACTTAATGCATATGTGTAGACTTAGATTAATCGAAACACTCAGATATGGCTTGGACACGTGAAAAAAATGAGTAAGGAATAAGAAAATAAATATAGAGGGCAAACATGAGTAGAATGCGTGATAGAAGATCATGGAAAGTATTGTTCTGTCAAGTGTATGATTTTTTAAATATGGAAATGTAAGAAATTGTAGGGTCTTTATGAGAATGTGTAAGGATGTTAAAGAGACCAAATAATATCTGCGCCGAGATAGAAAAGTCTGGCGTTCTGTCATATCTGCCCACTTCAGCAGGGAATTTATGTATTTAAACACTTATATTATTTAAAAAAAAAACAAATGCGTGAGAATCTCGCACGGTAGAAGTGAAACTTCTTAGCTCCTAGGAAATGCTGATTTTATGCATTGCTTTTTCCCATTTGTTAATGGTGTTTTTTATTTGGGATTAGGAAATGGTTATGTGGAATTTAAATCAAGAAAAGCTCTCTTATTAAACAAAAAATGGTTTTGTGGAATTTAATTCGAGAAAATCTCTCTTAATTAAACAAAAAAAGGTTATGTGGAATTTAATTCAAGAAAATATTTCTAAATTAAATTAAAATATTTTTTTTTCATAAATATTGAACCATTGCTATCAGAGAATCAGGTTTATCCCTCTCAGTAACAGTAATATTTGTGTATTTATTTTATGTCATTTGTATTTATGTTATATATATATTAATTTTACTAGGTTTTGATTTATTTCGTTTCAAAGCCAAATATTTACTTGCATTTTGTGTTTTTTCAATGAAGGTATGAATAAAAATTGTTCACGTTTTTCTTTTTTTACAATTGTCCACTGTACAAAAAAACCTTAGCAAGGTGAACAGCACTGTGCCAGCTATTAAAAACACATTTGAAGTTAATAAGTTTAGAAAAATTCCATATAAGGCTGGCAAGGGGTTAACGGAAAACCCAAAAATCGGTAAGTGGTCTACGTGGCGAAAAAGTGGGGGAAACTATAGTTTAGAGCAAACAGTATTTACGTATATACTCGTAAAACTTGTATGTTATAATAATAAAAACCTTTATTTGTATCCAGTTTTGAGAAGCATTGCCTTTTTAATGTGTTTATTGAATATTGATACATATTTTCATTTTATTTCTTTATTTAAAAATCACAAAAAATATTTACACTGAACTACAAAATTCAAAAACTCGATTTCCTGAGGGAATAAAACCAACAAAAAATCGTGCAAAATACAGATTTTACAAAAAAGAATAAAACAATCTTAGGCAGAATAACAAGTTCTTTTTTTTTAAATATAACATTCATTTTAAATAATTTGTTACAGGGTTGTTATCTGTTAACGATCACCTCAACAACGTTTCCTAACTAGTTCAACCTTTTAAAGAATTAAGGAAGGCTGGAAAACTCTAATGTCGTTAACAAGAGCATCACCTGGATAATTTGTCTAATAGTAAACGTCCGGAAGTGAATTCTCCAGGAATCAAACCTGAGGTGATCAGTTGCTTAGCGCGAATGATAACCATAAGATCACACCCTCCGACTTATGAATACAATAATAAGTTTCTTAGCCCGCTAATTCTCTCTTATATAAAACAAAGATACTTATCACGCAGTGCCCCTTGCGAGGTTACCCCTCCAACCTTTTTTTAATTTTCAATTCCTTCATTTCCAAACATCTAGTGATGCACAACCTTCTATAGTTTATACTTTTAACTTGACCTTCTTTCAAAATTTATTTCAATTGATCCAAACATAGTTTCCTCGCTCTACCTCTTCCACATACCTTGCACTTTAGACTTATATCATATACTCGATTAGTTATTTTTTCGTCATATATTTTCTCCAAACGCAAGTGATGGATAGCTTGTTCGGAGTTTCGGTCCGATGGTAGGACACCTTACTCCTTCATCGGATAAGTTCTGACTGTTAAGATATTTATTGGAATTTTTTGGATCTTTTTGGGAATCGGGAAAGGATAGGTTTGTGGTAAATGTTTTGATTTTATGAATGATTATGAGAAATTATAAACGATTAAATACATATATAAATATGATGATATATACATAATATTAAATACAAATATACATAAATTTGTGTCGTTACACACTGTTTTATATTGAATGGGTGAAAAAAATAATGATGGTGAATAAATTATAAGAATGAATATAGTATATGTAGATAAGTAAATGAGTGGGGAAATGTGTGTGACTTTTATAAATATATTAAGGAGTAGAAAATGTTTA
This sequence comes from Odontocerum albicorne, assembly GCA_949825065.1. Taxonomy (NCBI): domain Eukaryota; kingdom Metazoa; phylum Arthropoda; class Insecta; order Trichoptera; family Odontoceridae; genus Odontocerum; species Odontocerum albicorne. The sequence continues at coordinate 2,226,036 of OX463860.1, read as the reverse complement.
TTGAAGGTGAGAAATGCGGTTGCCTATGGGGATAAACTGTCTGCCGGAGGAATTATCGATGATGGGGTGTTCAGAGTGACAATCGGGGGGTCATTTGGGGTGATGATTAAAGTTAAAGAGGGGGGGGGGGGGGGGTCGGGGGGATGTTTCGCAATATTGATTTCGGACGAGTGTGTCTGTAACTGGTGTTCGCGTTGTATTATAGTTATTTCTCCAAACGTTAAAACCTTCTTAACCTTCCATCTTTGTATACCTTAAAAACAATCATTGATAGATATGTTTTCATCATTAATGCCTTCATTTCACCTTTTTTCATACATTAATAATTCGCATTTTTTTAGTTCACGCGTCTCTACGGCACTATTCTTACTTTCCCTCTCTTCTGCCAAGTCCTAGCTTCACTTCCAAGGTAGGCACCAGAACACTATTATAAACTATCTAATCTTTAGAAGTTTTCTTCTAAGTTTTCTCATTAATTTCAATTTTCCTTTTTTTTACCGTTATCTTTACGTCTCTTGGCCGAATTTTTATTGTTAGATATTGGCACAACATTTAAAATAATTTCAAAGCAACAATCTAGACTAATTTTCCTGTATGAATGATCGTTTATACATATAGTAATTTTGTCAAACAAATTTAAACATCAAACGAAATTTCTTTGATTGAAAGTTTTTTCTGTCAGAAAAAGCTGATATCATATTAATTCTGAAGGCAAATGCTATTTTAGCAAGGATTCAAAGATTCGATTTAAAATCCTTAAAAATAATTTGAAAAGTTTGAAAAATAAAATGATATTACTACTTTTAAGGAACTTTTCAATAAATATTTTTTAAGACATTAAACTTAAGGTAAAAAATATTTTGAAAGTAAAAATCTTCATATCACATCAAAAAATTCAGCTTAAACTTTGCAAAACTTTATATAAGAATATTTAATAATAAATTATTTTTTATCCTACTTATCGAACATTGCTTTGTTATCTCGCATTAATGTCCCCTACGCGTGTTACAATCTTCTTAACCGAGGCTTTCTTTAGGCGGAATGACCCCGGTATGTTTATAGAGCAATGCTTATATCTGATTGGTGTCGCCTTACTGTGGACTGCCCACATTGGAAGTGTATTTGGTCTATTGACGTACAGAGAGTAAAAAATAACATCTGTAAAACCTTTCGCATATTTTGGTTTTTATTTATTTTTGGTTAAAGCACTTCTGATACCATGCACGTGTGATTTATATACTCGCTTAGTCATCATTTTGTAATTAGCTCTCTAAACACGTCCTTAAAACTTCTTTAAACATCTCTTTCAACTTGTCCATCAAACGTAAAGACACTGAAAAGATTACAGAATTTATCCACCTGTTTCAGTTTCTATCAAACGTCAAATAGTTTTTTGTCTATTAATGTGCCTAATGTCGCGAGCACAAAAACGAACAAAACATGCTGTTACCGGGAAGTAAAAATGAAACAAAATATACGCATACATTGTGTGTCTATGAATTTTTAGACAAATTTTTTTTATTCTTAAGTATGTTCTTCAATTATTTATATCTAACGTAAAGATCACTGACTTATGCACTAATATCTAATAATATATCTCCCCTATCAAGCCATGTCACTATTGTCGAATAAAACATTGATGCTTTTGATATAATTGAATGCATCTTAGCATCTAGAATGAAAAAAAATAGAATCCTTCATAGATTGAATCCATTCTCAAGTCAAGTAAAATCTCCTGATATACAAATATTTGGCTTACATCTTGATTAATTTTAATTTAGATTTATGTTCTATGAAATAAGAACAAAGTTATTTTCAATCAAGGGCAGTTGTGTTCTGGTTTTTGATGCGATACTTCCTTCTTTTGTATCTATGAACCGAAAATTGAAGTAAAATAAGCTTAACCAGGTAATTCACTACATTTTAGATTTGTTTTTTATAAATGTCCACAATATCGATTAGGCAAATAAATATTTCACCATTTACCAGAACAGGTATTATCTAAATTATCTCTAATTGAAGCGTAATTTACACAGAGGGGATCTTCAAAATACGCTAAATTGCGTTTGAATTTTTAAATGAAACAGTGGATGAGACAGTGGCACGTCCTTTAGTTATTAAATTTTTATAATCAATTCATTAATTTACTTCCTTCACCAACTCGGAAAATCTTTTAATCTTATTGTTATAATGTTTTTATAAACCTTCTGGGTTTATTTCCATGGGACAATCTCTTCACAGTAGAATATGTGAAACAAGCTTGATTGATTTTTCTTTTCCTTTCTTTTCCACTACCCCGTTCGTTTCCTTTCGATTGACGATATCTCACTTTATATGAAAAATAATGTTCGGGCGATTGTCCGTCTTTGTGGGGTTCGTGGGCATGTGCTCACTGATATGTTTATGGATAGTCATTTGAATGATTTATGCGACCAACTAACTTGCTTCATTTACTTTTGTCTGGTTGGTTGGAAGAGATTATAACCTGGTACTAAGCCCGCCAGATTGTATTGCAATAAAAATGTTAATAAATAAATAAACTCTTGAATTTTTCTTTCCCGCTACACCAACAGACACGGCGTGATGACTTGTACGAGTATGTACTCGTAAATACGTCTGGAGATTTTTTAAACTTTAAAACAACTTATTTCAATCAGCCGGGAATTTAAGTTTTACCGGTATCTAAGACATTGTTTTAAACTTTATATAGTATAATAACATTATATTGTTATAAACAATTACAGTTTTAGGGTGAAAGTAAAAAAATACACGAAAAGGTTGATATGGGGCCCTCTCTTTAAAGGAAAAGTAAATTGAACCTGTATTTTGAATTATTTTATTAGAGTGTCCAAATATATCAGTTATATTTTTTTTCTTATATAAAGCACTGAGATGTTTACAAAAAAGTTATAATCAAACTAGAAATAAAAAAAATGTGGCAAAAGGAATAAATTATTTACAAGACAGAATTCACAATTAAAAAAGACAGTTAATTGATAATTAAAAATAAACAAGTATTTGAGTATTTTACCGCATGGGTTGAATTATGATGCCGACGTTTCGAAACACTATGAACAAGCCCAGAAGATAAAAACTGCAACGTTATCAAAACGTCAACACCATAACTCAAACCATGCGATAAAATACTCCGCTAAACCTTATCCAACGGATATAATGTGAAAGCCCCATAACATAGGTTCCATGACGTTTTTCACAGGATTCGTTCATTTATGGTTGCACGGTTAAAACAAAGATGTAAAAAACATAGGATTGTGCACTAGATGTTTGTACATGAAGAAATGTAACCTAAAAAATGTTGGGGCATTCCTCCTCGGTCTACCCCGCAAGGGACACTGCGTGATAAGTATCTATGAACTTTTTATATTTAAAAGTTAAAGAAAAAGTGGGTCAAAAGCGAATTATTTTATTCATTAGTCTGATGCTGTGGTGCCATTCACTCTGAGCAAACTAGCGCGCCAATTTTGATTCCTGGCGAATTCACTTTCGGACTTATTTACACTTGAAGTTAAGTATCCAGATGACGCTCTTGTTAACGATCTTGAAGTCTTTCAGCAACCCTTTGTTCTTTAAAAGGTTGAGCTAGTTAGGAACCGTTGTTGAGGTGATCGTTTTCAGATACCAGTCAAATACCAAATTATTGAAAATAAAAGAAATATTAAAAATATAAAAAAATATTTTTCTACCTCAGATTCCTTAATTCTTCTTAGTTTTGTTTGTTATGTTTTTTTTTTGTAAAATCGGTTTTATTACTCGATTTTTGTAGTTTTTTTTTCTAAGGAAATAGAGTTTTAGAATTTTTCGTATGCTTATTGTGATTATTGAATAAGTAAATAAAATGAGAATATTTCTAACCTAATTACCGTCTTTTTCCCAATGACGGATACATAAAGGTTTGTACAACATACGAGTTTACGACAAATATTGTTTTGTTGTTTGTAGTTAAGGCATTAACGTTGTGGAGGTTCAAAGACTTTGTAATTTATTTTTAACAAACACTATTGCAAATATAAAATTCGAGATTGAGCAACTGGTACTAGAGGATAAGTTTCACGCATTAAAAGCTAAACGGAAATAGCACTTCACAGTGGAAACAGATTGAATCAAAAGGAAAATATAGAAAATATACATTGATTGTTCTGAATCTATCCAATAGAGTAGAGTATGACGAGGGGAGATCAATGCATTCACAGAATGAGGGGAGAAAACTATTTAGTGTTTTTCCTTTTCAATATATTTACAATTATTTAATGTATTTTCAGATATTTCAATGAACTCATTTAGTGAGATACAGGTAAAAGCCTAGTTTACTGGGGATACGACAAATGAAAGGCAACAAATCCAGATCCATTAAAATTGTATGTCAAAATTAAATTACCTCTTGTTTTTTCACAAATTATGTATATTTCTTGTCATGTGTAATAATAAATAAATAAATAAAATAAAACACCAACGTAAAAAAAAGTCCTCAAAATAAGTCGAATTCGCAGTTTCAACTTCTTCATCGACAGTAAATTTTTGCCCTCAAAGTTTTTTTTTCATATTTGGTAATAAATAATAGTCAGACAGAGTCAAGTAAAAGTTGAAGAAGCCACAGTTGTAAATAGCAGCCAGTGCAGAATTGCTTTTGTGCACGGGTTTATTGTCATGCCACTGCAGCATTCCTTATGCCCATTTTCCTGTCCATGTCTCCCTCACAGCTTATTTTTACTGCATCAGTACACCAGAGTAGTTCTTTTCAGTAAATGTGATGTCCTTATCTTTATAATCTATCAACAGTACGTCTTCCGTATCCCAAAAAGTTGTAGCCACAATTTTACAGTCCAAAAACTGTCGTGAACATTCAACATGTTGTTGTTTTTGAAGTGGCGTAAGCATTCTGGGTACCCACCTTTCACTGACTTTTGACATCCCAATATACTGATGGAGGATATTCATAATGATTGTACTTTTATTTAACACTTTTATTGCAATACAATCTGGCGGGCTTATTGCCAGGCGGCAATCTCTTCCAACCAACCAGACAAAAGTAAATGAAGCAAGTTACGTGGTCGCACAAATCATTCAAATGACTATCCATCCCCACGAAATCCATAAACATATACGTGAGAACATGCCCACAAACCCCACAAAGACGGACAATCACCCGAACACTATTTTTCATATAAAGTGAGATATCATCAATCAAAAGGAAAGGAAAGGATGGTGGAGAGGAAAGGAAAAGAAAAATCAGGAATGAAACACGTTATTTTACTGACTAGAAATTAAGAGTTTTTTCAGTCGCTTCTTAAAGCATGCCAAGGACGGAGCGAGTCTTATATTGGTTTGTAACTGATTCCAGAGTCTCACTGCATGGACAGTAAAGGACGACGTGAAAAAAGAAGAGCGGTGAACTAGAAAGGCCAATAAACAATCTCTGTTTGAGCGTAGCGCTAATCCATGATTGGAAAGACGCTGAAAATTTTCGGCGAGATAAGAGGGTGCGGCGGGACAGTTAAGGATATTATACAATAGAGACAGTATGTGAATTTGGCGTCTATTTCTAACATTCAACCAGTTCAATGCCTTCTGGTATGAAGTTATATGATCGTACTTTCGTAGGTTGAAAATAAATCTTAGGCACACATTTTGAAGACGCTGTAATTTGTCCAGCTGTTCCTCTGTAACATCCAAGTAACATACGTCCGCATAGTCCAGAATCGGAAAGAGCAGAGATTGTACGAGTAAAATTTTGGTTTTAGTTTGTAGAAATCTTTGCAACACTTTAAGGGAATGAAGGCTGAAGAAGATCCTTCGGCTGACCTCATTTATTTGATCTCGCCATGAGAGAGTGTTATCTATTAGCACTCCTAGGTTTTTAACAGTTTTATGTAATGGTATAATAGAGCCATCAAGTAATATTGCAGGAAGTAAGTCAGTGTTGAATTTACCGAGAAGCTGAGGGCTGCCAATGAGGATCGCTTGAGACTTCTTATGATTGATGAGTAAGCCATGCTCCCCAGTCCACTCCGAGATCGATTGAAGGTCCGTATTTAAATTGTTCAAAGCCGCGTGAAAGGAATTTGGATCAAAATGAATATATATCTGCAGGTCATCTGCATACAGATGATAAGAACATTTAAGAGACGATGTTATTGGGTTGATGAATATAGAAAAAAGGAGTGGAGAGAGAATTCCACCTTGGGGAACGCCTGCAGAGAGATCAGTCCATTCAGATATACGCTCTTGGTATTTACAGGATTGTTGTCTTCCCTTTAAATAGTTCGAAAACCAGACTATGACCGATTCAGAGAATCGTAATGAACGCATTCGAGCCATAAGCAGATCAAAGTCTACAGTATTGAATGCATTGCTGAAATCCAGTAGACATAACAATGTCAACTGCTTAAAGCTCATTCCACGTCTCACGTCATCCGTGATCTTGACCAGTGCGGTAGTAGTACTATGTCCCGGACGAAATCCTGACTGCAATGGATTAAACAATTCAAATTGATTAAGGTGGGAGTCAATTTGTATATGAACAATTTTTTCAATAATTTTGGATAGTGTGGGCAGAATAGATATGGGCCTAAAATCTTTATATGACGTGGGTGAGTCAACTTTCGGGATCGGAATAATTAGAGCCCTCTTCCATACACTAGGAAAGCTGCTAGTAGACAAAGAAAAATTTATAATATGTGTTATGATAGGAAGAATAGCATCGATAATGAAGGAGATGAATACAATCGAAATATTGTCGTCACCCATCGCTTTTGAGGATATAGTCAAAAGAATACGACGAACCTCACCTACATCAACCTCCGAAAAGTGGAGCTCAGGAACATTGGGTCGAGGCATTACATGAATTTTTCGGAGAGTGTTCTCCTTTGTGGTAATGTCTAAACTGAGTGATGGTGTTGCAAAATGTCTATTAAGGTTATTAACATCTAATGTGAAGTTACCTGAGGTGTCCAAGGATTTGACACCCATCGAGTTCAGGACCTTCCACCTTTTTGCAGGCTGACAGTTTTGAAGGGTGTCAAAAAAGTGTTTTCGTTTTGCATTCCGACATAATTGTGTACATTTATTGCGAAGTCGTCGAAAAATCTCCCATAGTTGATCGTTGGGATTAGATTTGAAGTTTTTTTTCGCTTTGTCACGTCTAGCCATGTTTTTTTTAATGTCGTCAGTCAGCCATGGGGCAGGTCTATACTTTAAGTGAGTAAGTTTAAGTGGAGCGTGTTTGTCGCAGAGCTCTAGTAAAAACGTGTTGAATAGATTTATTTTACTATCTATATTATCCAATCGTTCGATGGCCGCCCAGTCAACTTCGCTTGCGTCGGAAAATAAGGCGTCCCTATCAACGCGTCCAAAGCTTCTCAGGAATTTTGAATGGTAGGTGATACTTTAACAATCTCTGTAAGCTGTTGTTTGTTTAGGCGGGCATCTTCCAGCAGATGTTTTTCTACTTTTTTTTAAGATGTTTGATGAAGTAGTCTCAACTGGCCCGTTCTGATCGAAGATCCCTTTCAATGGATGTTATACCTTGATTAAAAAGACTTTGCCACTTCTAAACCATCGTCCCTGTAAGTCGCAAACATCTGTTCTAAAATATTAGGTGTTAACATAAGTTATGTCCGTTTTTTTTTCCAATTTAAAAATGACCACTAAAAGTAAAATAAAATGGTTAAGGTTATACGTCAGTGCAAGGTGGGTACCCAGTGGCGTAAGTATTCTGGGTACCCACCTTTCACTGACTTTTGACACCCCAATATACTGATAGAAGATATTGATAATGGTTTTAGGCGATACTTTAACTATATCTGCAAGTTGTTGTGTCACTCTCTATTTTATATCATAAACACGAGTATCTTAGGAACTTTGATGAACACTCCCGCTAGTTAGTCATTATCAGCCTCGTTTGCATATTTTTTTGTAATGAATAATTAGTCATATAATATTGCTTAAAGTTGTGAAGATTTGGAAGTTTCAGAACCTAAGTCACATAATTATATCATGATTAAAATACACGAGCCTCAGGAATAGGAGGTTCTTCAAAACATCATTTTAAAAAAATGTACAGTAAAAAATATATTTAAATGAAGATTTAAGCGTATAAATAATTACCCACCCTACTCCAAAACATAATTAAATACGAGTAAATGCTTATCACTTCCGTTGCGAATGATTTTGATGACCACGTTAAACTAAAGTTCACGTCTTGTTTTGTTTTCCTCTACCTATTTTACTTTCCTCTACCTATTTTCTTTTTCCTTCTGCGACTAGGTTTTTCTATCGGGCCAAATTCAACCACAGTATCAAAGCATCCGACTATACCTTTTACATTATCCATGTAGATATGGATAGAATATTTACCCTAAAAAAAAGCATCACCAATGTTCTTTTGAGAAACTTTATTACAGTCAAATATCGGAGTACCGTAATAACCCTACAAAATAAATTTAAAAATTTATAAATCTAACCGTATATGGTATATGTAAACTTACAAAGTAAAAGAAAGAGGTTATTAATTTTTAAATATGATGCATTATTTTTTTGTTGTAGCGATCTTAAAATTAAACCGTAACCACAGGATAAAATTTGTCAACCATCCCTTTACTTTCTCCTTTCAGCAGTAGATATACGCTATGAAGAGAATGTCGACTAAAATGTTTAAAACAACTCAATATCTGGAGGCCAATATTGCAGAGCATTTTGAGAGTTGAATATAAAAAGGGATATTGCTACATACATACCATCAAACCATCTTCTTGTCGGGGTAGGCATAAAACAAAGTGCCAGATTTTCCTTTTTTGAAACACTTCCTTAGCCTCCTCTACATCAATACTTCTTCTCACACAATTCAATGATTTCTCCAACGTTCTACGCGTACGTTCCCTTCTTTCAGAATATCATTGCTTGATCTTACCATAATTTACTTAGTTTTCCTCTCACATTTGCTTTATATGTCTGTTTCGTAAGTATTTCTTCATTTATTCGTTATATAGTACGTGCCCGACTCATCTCAATGTTCTCTAAGTCATCTTACTCAACACATCATTATTAAGTTCACATTCATCTCTTATTACTTCATTCCGTCAAACATAGTAAATCTATGGTTTCGTCCCAAAGCACGTATCTCTACAGCATTTCTTCAGCTACTTTCGGTGACTTCCAGGTCCATGTATCACTCCTATACGATAAAATTAGCACAAAAATATTCTTGTAGACCTGCCATCTTAGCAGATTGTGATGATGTCCAATTAAAGTATACGTGTATATATTTAAGCGTTGCATTGACTTCGTTTCCTATCTCTACACATCGTTTGATATCTCTTTTAACTCTTCCATCATCAGAAAATACTACTCAAATAAAAAACTTCCTCAATTTACTCCAATCTTTCATTATTTACCCATATATCGCATTTATTTCACACACGAATCTTTGTAAACATGGAACAATCAGGGTGACATAACTCATCCTTGTTTTACCCGTTTCAAAATGTTTGAACATTCTTTCAATTAACCATTAACTATTTCTTATACATTATTTCCATCTCAAACCAACACTCCGTTCTTTCTTTCTATTTTTATCTTTTGCAAGTGCAAGTTCTATTTTCAATAAAATATTGTTGAAATTTGTAGAATTTTAATGCGAGAAGGCGTTTAAAATTGAATGGACTAAAAACAATATTGATAATAATACCTTTTTTACTAGGCATTCATCGTTCATTTTCAAATATTTTTGCATCTCGGGTCTGAACTCTATATGGTGACATGGATCCTTGTAAACATTTTTAAAAAACTATTTGTATTCTCCATTCTTCCAAACAAACATTTCAATCGTTTTAACATGTTAATAAAATAGTTTAAAATGATCAAAAGAAACGTTTAAATATTTATTAATGGTACAATATGCCTTATTGGTTTATTCATTACAGAAGGTTGACATTCCGAAAAGTAAAAAAAAACTGCAGTCGAACTTGGTTTTAATACACATATGACTTTGTTTTAAATTCAATAATACTGGAAAGTTTTTCGCAGGTCTTTGACCTCGAAGTCGTATTCGATGTGAAGTTAATTTTTGTTCCGCTTAAATACAAAATAGCATCTCCGAAATTGTCTATGACTGGGCTTTGTATTGAGACAAGGTAATAATTGTACTAAGCTAGAACCATTCAAAGTATTATGTACTCGTACTTCTCTAGTAAGATCAATTTCGGATCATAATTTTTCAATCAGGTCTCCTTATTGTGATGTCCATCTTGATTAAATGGAAAGCGAATGTTTTTACAATTTACAAACATCAAACTGCAACTCCCAATTACCGAGATGGACTATGATATGGTGTTGAGAGTGTTGAAGCTTACAAACTGCAACTCCCAATTACCGAGATGGACTATGATATGGTGTTGAGGTGTTGAAGCTTACAAACTGCAACTCCCAATTACCGAGACGGACTATGATATGATGTTGAGAGTATTAAAGCTTACCAACTGCAACTCCCAATTACCGAGACGGACTATGATATGGTGTTGAGAGTATTAAAGCTTACCAACTGCAACTCCCAATTACCGAGACGGACTATGATATGATGTTGAGAGTATTAAAGCTTACCAACTGCAACTCCCAATTACCGAGATGGACTATGATATGGTGTTGAGAGTATTGAAGCTTACAAACTGCAACTCCCAATTACCGAGACGGGCTATGATATGGTGTTGAGAGTATTGAAGCTTACAAACTGCAACTCCCAATTACCGAGACGGGCTATGATATGGTGTTGAGAGTATTGAAGCTTACAAACTGCAACTCCCAATTACCGAGACGGGCTATGATATGGTGTTGAGAGTATTGAAGCTTACAAACTGCAACTCCCAATTACCGAGACGGGCTATGATATGGTGTTGAGAGTATTGAAGCTTACAAACTGCAACTCCCAATTACCGAGATGGACTATGATATGGTGTTGAGAGTATTGAAGCTTACAAACTGCAACTCCCAATTACCGAGATGGACTATGATATGGTGTTGAGAGTATTGAAGCTTACAAACTGCAACTCCCAATTACCGAGACGGACTATGATATGGTGTTGAGAGTATTGAAGCTTACAAACTTATTAGATTGAAGAAAGACGTTTAACCTCACAACATTGTTGAAGATTATCAGCACGTATTTCAATAGCCCGGAACGAACTCAGCTTATCATGCTACACGTTCCTTGTTGGTCCACTCGGCGAAATGTTTTGTTTCTTAGTGAAGTGGTTGCAACTTATTATTTGTACAACTTTCACATATCATGAGAGCACATATTGCGCAATAAAAAAGGACATTTTATGGGTTTTATATGGCGTTCACTACTTACAGAAGTAAAATTGAAGAAGTTGATCATGTTGGGATGAATTCAGTTTTAGCTACTTATTAAGGGGGTATTCTAGTCTAGAAATTTGAAAAAAAAAATTTAACTCAAAAGAAACTTTTTAAATTCTTAATATTTACGAAGTTATAGCTATAAATAAGGCAGCAATTACGCCGCACCGGAATGACTCAGACAATAATCTCAAAACTTTAAACGCGTTTTTCTCAAAACTATTTTTTTCGACCTGGTCGAAATAAAATGCCAAGTTTTATTCAACTGATTGCCTTCAAATTTTGTTAGAAACTTTGAAAAATGTTTTTATATCGTTCCTATCTTGAAAAGTTCAAAATAATTTTTTTTTACTATTTAAAAAAAAAATTGAAAATAAGGGTAAAAATGTCATTTTACGATTTTTTCATTTTTTCTTTCTTTGGTACCAACTATAACGACTTTTTTTAAATCAAGAAACTGTGTATGATTTTTATTTCAAATTTACGAAAGGGCTTCAATCATGTCGACCACTTTACCTCCTTTTTTTAAGACAAGATATCTGGTCACATATTGAATTTTTAAAAAAATCCATTTTTTTTTTTTAAACATTTTCAAATCAATAAACAAACTGTAAAAAATGCACAGCAAACATGTTTTCAGTTTTTTTTTTAAAGTCTTAAAAAACGCCCAAAATTCACGCCTCTAGGGTCAATGGATTTATTATTAAAAAATATGTAAAAAATATTCATTTTTCAGGCGTGCCAGTGGCTTATTAAACTTATATTTTGATGTTCAATATAATAAGGGCGATTATGATTTTTTTTTTAATAATTTAAAGATCATCCTTATGCAAATTTTCGCTTCGATTAGGAATTATCTAAATAATTTATATTCGAGTAATGATCAACGTTTTTTTTATCCCAATCGAATTTTTTTATGAACATTCATAGAATATAAATAAAAAAAGGCGGTCGTATTTTTGGTTAAACTTATTTTAACAAATTTTCGATTCATAAGTATAGATGCAGCAAGTGTCTCATATAAACCGGGAAGACCATCTTTTTTGAACCAAACTAACTACGTAAGTATTCTTTAAATCAATATAAAGTTCAATTGTGCTTTATCAAGAAAAAAGGGAAGGTTAATTTGTCAGATGTTTTATAACTTATTACATAAATTTTAAACTCTAATTGTTAAAGTTTCCAATTTCTTCGTATTATTTTCATTCTAGATGCTAAAATGCATGAAATTCTAAAAAAACCGTCGAAAAAATACGTTGGCACACAATGTTTAAGATGGAGTTTTACATGCAATAGATTTATCAAAATGAAATCAATAATACTTCATTCATGTTTCTCTTTTTTAAATTTAGATTATAATTAAGTGGAAGACCTGAAAGCTTCATTTAAGTAAAATACAGAATTAGGAAATACAGATGTGTTAATTAATTTTTAGGAGCTAGTCCTTAAGGGAAGAGATGATGATGATTTGTTGGTAAATAAAACTCGTTAGATCGCAATGCGGAAAAAGAGAGTGATTTATTTGCTAGACGTAGGTATTTATATCATTTTAGAATGTGCGCGGGAATGCGCTCGTGATATGCCTACGTCTCGTTCCTGCGAATGCAAAAACGATTAATGTTGTATGTAGGTATCATTCAAATACGAAACTGGCGAGACAGCGTGGTGCGTTCTCGCTCTAGTATGGAATGCTGTCCGCTCCGGGCTATGGGTTGAATGGCTGGCGTGTGAACTTTGGACTTGTTTATTTAGATTTGTCGAGGAATGCAAAGGTCACTTCATCGGTCATTGACCGTGTGTATGGATGCCCACAGAGTTCCGAGTGTGCGCCTGAGTGTGCGACGACCGCCACAAATTCAATATTTATTTATATTTTATAACTGTTAAGTACTAAAAAAATACTGGAACTAATGGGCACATGTATTACAAGTATAATACAATGTGTACTTATTATTATCTTATGTTTGTTAAAAAGTGAGTTTAACAAATGGTTATTCATTAATCTGGAATAATTTATATTAATCTGGTTATTTTATTTCCATAAACACTTCGAACCAATAGAAAAGGTTTACCGACTTACTGGAATATCTTCTCCTGATATCAATTTTGTGATCCAATATATCTCCAACTTTGTGATCCCATATATCTCATGTACGACCACATAATAACCCAGTTAAGACTAAGATCTTGTAGAAGTTTTATACCACCCACAATCCCCTCGAAACATCTGCGGATAACGAGTTTGTGACTCTCGGTAAGCTGGAACTGAAAGCCTGTGGACAAGGATGCAGCAATCGTAGTGCCTGCTGCAGGATACCACTTGTTACGACGACATGTTCAGAACTCTTAATCGTCTTTTGACCCACGTTTGTTAGATAAAAAAAACCTCAGGTGGAGAATGGGCTCTGAGAAACCACCATTATGCGTGTGTGGGGACATTCAATTAATGTCGCACCTGATAGCTTGTCCTCTGTGCTTCGTTAGCTACTCGGAAGAAGACCTGCGGAAAGAAAGCCCCAATGTCATCACAGTTGTACCTTTCTGAGCCGATATGATAAAGATCAGGTATCGATAGGATAAGAATGGAATGCCTGGTATTATGTGCTACACAGCATGTTAAATTTGTTGAGTCTCCTTTTGTGGGAACTGTCCGAGGTTTGGTTTCCATACATAAGCATACAACGTAAACATGAGATACTCTTGCCAACCATGCCAACGTGAGATATTCTTGCCAACCATGCCAGCATGAGTTTTCATTTTTTTACTAAATTAAATTGCAAATTGAATTTATCACCAGGTTCTTCAAAGAAAATTGTATACCTTTTTTAACACCACAGTCTTCCGTGTCCAATGAAGATACATTTTTACAGAAATAACGAGCAATCCTACGACCGTTAGTTCAATGATGATGGAAAAGCAACCCTTGTACAGATTAGTAACCCTTGTGCGGACAGACGCCTTGATAAGTAATAACGTCCTAAAAAAGTGTTGCTTACTTTTCTTTGAATATTTTTGTAGAGAAAGCATTTCAAGCGCGTTCATTTAAGTGAAAAGGAAAAAAAAACTATAACGACCGGAGTGAGCTCTCAAAAAAGATGACACCCGAAGATCAGCTATATTGGTATAATTCGAGAGTCCTGAAAAGACTCCGAGTAAGAGTGACATATTGAGTTGGGGATTTTTAAACAAGTGTAGCTTTAACTGCAATTATGGGGTTATACAGGACTCATAACATACGCTAACTTGTTTGAACACCGTGACTACGTGTTCAAGGCAAAAACTACTAAATGCGAATGTTTTTTTGAAAATATGAATATGGGAATGAGTGTAAATAAAATCGTGGCATTACGTATGTGGAAAGAAGAGCATGGACTCAAGTCAACGGTGCATCAATTTGGTAGTTTAATATTCTATAAGAACTAAAGTAATAATACGTCATGTAACTCTGGTTATTTAGTATTAAGTATTTTGTGTGTCAACTAAATGCAGAGGTACGATATTAATACATACATATTATCAAACCACTTTCTTGTCGGGCTAGGTAAAAAGGACAAAGCGCCAGATTTCCCTATTTTTTTATTCATCCTTAGCCTCCTCCACATCAATACGTCTTCTCGCACAATTTTATGAGTTCTCCAACGTTCTACTCGTACGTTCCCTTCTTTCAGAGTATCATTGTTTGATCTAACCATAATTTCCTTGGCATTCCTCTCACATTTGTTCTATATATCTGTTTCGTGGGTATTTCTTGATTTATTCGTTCTATATGCCCAAATCACCTTAGCGTGATATATGGTATATCATCTTCCTCAATACATATCATTAAGTTCACATTCATCCCTTGTCCCTTTATTCCGTATTCCATTATATTTAGTCAACCTATAGTTTCGTCCCAATCACGACTTTCTACAGCATTTATTTGGCTAATTTCTGTGGTTTCCAGGTCACGTGTCACTCCTATACGACGAAATTAGCAACAAAATATTCCTGCCATCTTAGCAGATTTTGATGTTGTCCGATTCAAGTATACTATACGTGTATATATTTTAGCATCCCGTGGACTTTGTTTCCTATCGCTACACGTCGTTCGATATCTCTTTAAACTTTTCCATCATCAGAAAAATCTCTTCATTTATTTCCAAACTTTTTTCACAAGCAAACGCAAGAAAGAAATATTTTTCAACCATTCTGTACTACTTTAAAAAGACACCTTGAGCATTCAATATTTATTCTCACTACCTGTTCACTTCCTGGTTTGTCTTCTATCAAAACTTTTCCCAATAGTTCACTTACTATAGTACACTCAATACACAAGTGGCTTTAAATTATTTCATAAATACAAATTGCCAAACATTTCACTAAAAACCATAGATTTTATTTATTAACTTTTCCATGGATAATGTTTCGCAGTTGTAGGACAAATGACGTTTACCTATGAGATTTGTATACTGACTTGTTGAAAATTATTTGATTGCAAGAATAATTATAAAATACTATACTGACCCCTTAGAAAACATGGTGATGTCATTTTTTTTTAAATATAACAGTATAGCTAAATATTCAAACTTTGTTAAAATATACAGTTAAACTTACGTATGATTGAGAACGCGCATCTTTTGGGTTGCCTTGCTGAGTGTTAATGCCTTCCATCAATGTCATGTAAAACATCTCGTTTTGTTGTTAACTTTAACAGTTAAAGTTGTTTTCGTCACAATTGAATCAAAATCGAGTCAAGGTGTGTAACAAAATTTGAATCACCTGCAAATTTATGCATTCGATGAGTGATTAAAATCTATGCATTTTTATGCATTGTGATTATTATAATTGAAGTTATAATCATACTAAATATTCCCATTATTTTTTCCACTGAAATAATTGTCTAGATTGAGGATAAAAATACAATTCAGATAATAATACTTTTGTAAATTATAACTGATTAGCAAGTCTATTTTTAGAAGACCACATAACCAGTTTAAATAAGGCTCTAGTATTTTCCATAAGTCTGTATGGAGCGAAAACATGGACGATGGAAAAAAAAAAGAAACATGAAAGATGCCTTCGTGATGTGATGTTGAAGGCTAATTTTTTGTATCACAGGGACCGCAGAAGACACCAACAACGCTATCATACAAGAATTGGAGATTTTTGGCGAGATATTGAAAAATAATTCTTCAGCATGTTATAAAACAACACGTGGAAGAAAAATCTTTGAGAGAATACGGAATGAAGTGAATAGGGATGTATATGAACGTAATGCATATGTGTTGACTAAGATGAAACAAAACACTCAGATATGGTTTGGGCACGTAAAAAAAAAGAGTATGGAATATGATAATAAATATAGAGGGCATACATGAGTAAAATGCGTGATAGAAGATCATGGAAAGTATGGTTGTATCAAGTGTATGATTTTTTAAATAAGAAATCAGAGAAATTGTAGCGCCTTTATGATAACGTGTAAGAATGTTATAGAGGCCAAATCAAACGTGTGTCAAGATAGAAAAGTCTAGTGATCGGTCATATCTGCCAACTTCAGCAAAAAAACAGCGTGATAGTGTTTATGTATTTAAATACTCTAATATTATGTAAAACAATTAAGTTCTAAACTCGATTTATCTCAATTAATTTTGCTATGTTATAATCTTTTTCAACCAATTAAAAAAACTGTAAGATACTTTAAGTGAAAACCAAACGATCATTTTTTTTGTGAAATATCTTAGTTCTAACGAGAATCAAGCTTTGAACTCCCGGCACGAAAAAGCTCCTATGCACATTTCAGACCTACCTGAGAGGTGGAATTTCTTACTCTAAAACACTTTCCATCCTTACCCATATTTTCCTTGAGATTCACCTTGACGTGGTTATGGTCGCTGTCTCCTAGCCACGCATTTTATTTTTATTTGGTTTACTTTTCTATTCGCGTCAACATTCAAACATAGTAGATATGTGGCCTTTGGATTGTACTTTCTATATTACAGGAGTGTTCCTGTTAGATAAAATTAACATTTTGCCTAGAATCATTTAAAAGGGATTATTTAAAGCCACAAACAATTGTTTTATTTTTCTACAAGAACTGTTATTAAAAAAAATGTATGATATTCTGAAGATAATTGAATACATAAAAGGAAAAATAAGTAAATAAAAAAGCTTATTTTATATTTTTGTGTTCACCACAGGTTTATTTAAGGTTCACTACTAGTTTCGATGACCACCGTCTTCATCGTCAGGTGAAGATAAACTATTTCATAAATCTTCGAAAAGACTTAAGTTTCACTTTGTAGTGCCATTTTTTCATCAAAGGAAAAATAAGTAAAATAAAAAACTTATTTTATATTTTTGTGTTCACCACAGGTTTAATTTAGGTTCACAACTAGTTTCGAAGACCACCGTCTTCTTTGTCAGGTAAATATACACTAACGAAGAAGACGGTGGTCTTCGAAACTAATTGTTAACCTTAATTAAACCTGTGGTGAACACAAAAATATAAAATAAGTTTTTTATTTTACTTATTTTTTCCTTTTATGAAGATAAACTAAATTGTTAAAATATATTCTTACAGGTGTAAATAATATATAGTAATATAAGAGAGATAAGCTAGGGGGACGGGAGTGGGGAGAGATGTGATATAATGGTGAGTGGGGCGGGGAAAAAATGTGAAAGTGAATGTTAATCTTAAAGACAGGGGGGGGTTTTAAATTGGAAACATATTAAGCAGAGGGACCGCATTTAAAAATAGGTTGTATACATGAGGTTCTCTAAGTCAGATGATTTCTAATAAGTAACGGTTTAACGAGGCTGGCCCCAATATAAGGTTCTTCAGTTCCCACGCCGCTGGAGCTGTGGACAAGTTCACCAGCTACCAGGTTATAATAATGCTGCAAGCTTTGAATGAAAACTTTTAAGCTTCTCGAATCAACCGAGCAACCATAAATGAACGAATCCTGTTTCAAACGTCATGGAACCTATGTTATGGGGCTTTCTCATTATATCCATTGGATAAGGTTTAGCGGAGTATTTTACCGCATAGTTTAGCTTATGGGGCTGACGTTTTGAAAACGTTGTTTTTTTTATATTCAGGGATTGTCCATAGTGTTTCGAAACGTCGGAATCATAAGTCAAACCACGCAGTAAAATACTCAAATACTTGTTTATTTTGAATTGTCAATTTACTATCCTTTTAAATTGTGAATTTACATTTTTTTTAATTGTGAATTCTGTCTTTTTTTTTTTTTTTTACTTTATATAAGAATAAACATTACAGATACATTTTGATACCCTAATTAAATAATTCAAAATACAGATTCAATATGCTTTTCCTGTTAAGAGAGGGCCCCGTATCAATATTTTCGTTCATTTTTTTTTTACTTTTACTCTAAAACTGTAATAGTTTATAACTATATAAAAAATAATATAATGTCTTAGTTACCGATAATACCTTTGTAACAAAACCCGGTTGATGTGAAGTAGTTGTTTTAAACCAAAAAAAAATAACCAGCCGTATTTACATACGAGTACATACAAGTACTCGTATGTAAATACGTCTGGGGATTTTGTAATTTAATAATGGACAAACTAATTGAAGAACTTGCAGACATTGACATAGGATACAGACTGGGAGACAAAAAAGTCAGCATTGTATGCTATGCAGACGATGCAGTACTCACCGTAGAACCCGAAGATGACCTCCAAAGGATTTTATATAGACTCCATCAAACCTCACTAAAATATTGCATGTTGACATCCACGGACAAAACGAAGAGCTTCACAGTATCTAAGACCCCAGTGAGAGGCAAACTAGTAGTGAATAGCAAAATAATAGAGGAAGTGATGGAGTTTAGGTATCCTGGAGTGAGCATCAGTAGCAATGGAAATCTGTATGATGAAACCTTGAGACAGGCCAATAAGGCGGCTGTAATATCGGGATGCCTAAAAACACCGGTGTGGAATAATAAACACATGACAATAGAAAGTAAAGTCAGAATATACAAGACATGTGTGAAATCGATAGCCACCTACGGAATAGAGACCAGAGCAGACACATCTAGAAGAAAATCTCTCCTGAGAACCTCGGAAATGAAGACACTGAGATGTATAACCGGAAACACACTAAGAGATAGAATCAAAAACACCGAAATAAGGAGAAAGTGTAGTACGGAAGACGTCGTCAGGTGGGGAAGACAACGAAGGCGATACTGGAACGAACATGTAAACAGAATGCAAGACGACAGACTTCCAAGTGTCGACCTTCAAGGGAACCCAGCCGGAAGAAGATTTTCGCGAAGACCCCCGAAGAGATGGCGTGACAGCTGGCAATCCACGTCACAGGAAGGGGAACAAGCGGAACAAACAGATCATCATCTATAGGAAGAAAAAGAAGACATACAAGTCATCACGCCGTCTGTCTGTTGGGACTTTCATATCACAAGACACATATTTTGTTTCTTCTTCATTCATACACCATCTCAAACAGCTTCTACTATTTCTTTGATTTTCAGATTTCGATACTGTTAGTTTTAAATATATATATTTTAGTGATTCATTGACTTTTTTCATACCGCTTCACGTCATTTAATATCTGTCGTCGATAAATTAACATCAAAGTGTTAAAATAAAAACTTTGAAATCCCTTAATAAATTGATTATTCATAAGCGGCCAAATATTGAAGCTAATATTTTTTATATATTTTTTTGATACAATCGGTTGTAAAAAATGTATTATTAAAATCAGATTAAGCATTGAACCTTTTTTTTATTATGGTTGAATGATAATGGGATTCCATTAACTCGGTTAGTTTCCAAATACGAGTTAATGGAATAAATAAATAAATCTCGTAGTTTATTTAATGTTAGCCGTTTTGTTGTCAGTAAACACAAAAAATAAAATTGAAATTATTGTTTTCTAATAGAAATGTATCAAAGAATTATAAAATAAAAACGTGTGCATGTTAGATTCACTTGTATTAGTTCTAACTTTTTGGACTTTTTCATTATTTTGGTTCTGACAGTGTCGGCTCTGGACTGTATGCTGTATGTCATTATGTTTACACCTAATACATAAAACTTGCATGTAATAAAAATAAAACTCTTTTTGAGGAAATTGCCTTTTTAATGCGTTAATTTATTTAACATATTCTCATTTTATTTCTTTGTTTAAAAATCACAAGAAATATTTATACTGTACTACAAAATTAAAAAACTCGATTTCCTGAGGAAAAAATTGCAAATGGATTAAAATCGAGTAAAATACATATTTTACGAAAAATAATAAAACAATCTAAGGCAGAACAACAAGTGCTTTTTTTAAATACAACATTTATATTTAATAATTTGGTACATGGTTGTTATCTGTTAGCGATCACCTCAACAACGTTTTGTAGCTAGTTCAACCTTTTAAATAATTAAGGAAGGCTGGAAAACTCCAATGTCGTTAACAAGAGCATCATCTGGATAATTTGTCTAATAGCAAACGTCCGGAAGTGAACTAGCCAGGAATCAAACCTGAGGTGCTCGTTTGCTTAGCGCGAATGGTAACCATTAGATCACAGCCTCCGACTTATGAATACAGTAAGTTTCTTAGCCCACTATTTCTCTCTTCATCTTTTTCAATTATTTATATATAACGTAAAGATCTCTGGCGTATGCACTAATATCTAATACATTATCTTCGCCATGCCATGGCCATTTCACTATTGAGAAATAAAACATTGATGATTTTGATATAATTAAATGCATCTTAGCTTCTAGAATGAAAAAAATAGAATCCTTCATAGATTGAATCCATTCTCAAGCCAATTAAAATTTTCTGATATAAAGGGTCTTTCAAATTGAGCGTCTTTTATAAATTCATTTTTTTTTAATTCTTGACTAAAACACGCAATTTTTTTTTATTTCAAAAAACTTTTTATTGATGATTGAAGTATAATAGTGTGACATTTAAACACAAAAAACAATATCCGCCAAATGTTCACCTCTTGCATCTCCACAGATGTCCATTCTTCTGTCAAAATTTTCGATGACATTTCTTTCAGCTCAGGAATTGATTGGGCGTCACGCTTATAGACCTGGCTTTTCACGTTACCTCAGAGAAAATAGTACAACGGTGTCAAATTACATGATCTTGGTGGCCAATAAACATCACCGTTTCCGGAGATTGCAATACATAAAAAAATTCTTAATTAGCACGTTGTTGTATTATATACGACTCCATTTTTATAAATGTTATACATTACACTTTTCAAATATCACAAGATCCAGGCAAGTTCTCGACGCCATCTGTGTTTTGTCCATAAATTTAAAAAACCGCTCAATTCGAAAGATCCTTTACAAATCTTTACGTTGCGTCTTGATTAATTTGAATTGACGTCCAGATTCTATAAAATTAGAACAAAGGTATTTTCAATCAAGGGCAGTGGTATTCTTGTTTTTGATGCGATACTTGCTTCTTTTGTTTTTATGAACCGAAAATTGATGTAAAATGAACAAAATCAAGTAATTGACTGCATTTTAGATTTGTTTTATAGTAATATTTACGATAAAAAATCGATCAGACAAATAATTATTTCACCATTAACCGAACAGGTATTATCTAAATTATCTCTAATTGAAGCAAAAATTCAAACAAAGGGATCTTGATCTAATCTTGGAAATACGCTAAAATGCGTTTAAATTTTTAAATGTGCAATTCATGAGACAGTGGCACGTCCTAATAGTTATTAAATTTTTATAATCGATTCATTCATTTATTTCCTACATCATGACTGAAAATAGTTTTATTATCTCATTATAATACGTTTTTGTAAAAACCTTTTGGGTTTATTATGGGTATATTTGTAATTATGCAATTGATATTGGGGCCGAAGATTCAATTAAATTCAGATATGTTGAAGGGTGTGGGTCAATGGATTTATTATTAAAAAGTATTGTATATAAAAAAATATTTCTTTTTCAGACGTGCCATTGGCGTATTAAATTTATATTTCAATGTGGTATTCGGGCAATTGTGAAAGCTTTTTAAGTTACATTTGTCTCAATTATGAAACCTTTTTAAGTAAATTTCAATCCGATACGAGTAATCTAAACTATGCGATAGAAACACAGTTTAAATTTAAACACAATGGCAGTAATTTTGCGTAATTTTAAGATCATCCTTATGCAAATTTTCGATGCGATTAGAAATTATCTAAATAATTTATATTCGAGTAATGACCAATGATTTTTTTGCCCAATCGAGATTTTCATAGAATATATTCATTTCATAGGTCATTCATAGAACAGAAATCAAAGATGTCAATCTGCTTGCGTGAATGGTAATCGTTAGACAATTCGCCTTCTTTCAAAACCTTTTTTAATTCATTCAGACATATTTCCCTCTGTCTTCTTCTTCCACGCACACTTAGCACTACATAACATACTTGTGTTCTCGATTTTTCGAAGTCTTTTTTCCATTTCTAT
Source organism: Odontocerum albicorne (assembly GCA_949825065.1). Classification (NCBI taxonomy): domain Eukaryota; kingdom Metazoa; phylum Arthropoda; class Insecta; order Trichoptera; family Odontoceridae; genus Odontocerum; species Odontocerum albicorne. Next base: position 2,203,218 of record OX463860.1, on the reverse strand, counting down.
CATCCTTCTTCTAATCCCTTACATTTTCTCCAAATGTCAAAAATCTCTTAACAGTCCATTTTTATTTTGCTTAAAACAATTATTTTAGCTATATATTCATTACTCATGCATTCATTTCACATTCTTTCATAGATTTATAACTCCCATTTTTTTGCACGCATCTTCACACCGTTTAACTGTCTTTTGTCCTTCTACCAAAACCATATTTCACTTCCGAGATGCACATCAACACATAATTATATATTGTCATTTTAGGAATGCAGCGCTTAAATGCAGGGCTTAAAGAGGATTCCATTAACTTCCTTATTTGATCGGTTCATCTCATAGATTTGATCGGTTCATCTCATAGATAGATTTTTATTTTTGTTTCTAGAAACATACCCAAAGTATGTTATGATCCTTTTTATGCATGTTGTCGAAATTCCTTCGAAAATATTGAATTTTTGGATGACAAAGACGTTAATGCGACTGGCGGTCTTAAACTAATACAACTCTTAAAGTAAATTTATATCTAAGAGTATTATACATTGACTCTCAATCTGGTAATATGCCAGGACATTTTTTTTAACCCTTCCCTTACGGTGATAAAAATAAAACGCGTGTTACGGTGTTGGGTAGTGAGTACGCAATAAAAAATTTGCGATTTTAAATCGGAAAAATAAGAACATTCATAGATAATCCCCTTAATTAATTATAATTGAAGTTAAAAATTATAATAATTGAGATTTATTTGCTGAAAACATTAAAAAACCATCTGGCACCACTCACGGAACGGGCGTAGGTCTAGTCTCGTTGCCAGCTCAACAGCTACTGCAGCGCGGCAGGGTTGGGGGCTAACTCGGGCGTCGCTTACACTTGCGAGGTGGAGACAATTGCGCTCCTCGCTATTCAGTGACGTATGCAAAAGTGAGATGCGAATATAGTGTCGCGCTTCCCGCATACTTTTCACCTATCGTCAAGACCCAAGATCGAGGCACTCACAGCGTTTAAATGCGAATTTGTTTCCGATATTCAGAAAATACTTACGATGTAGTCGATAAATTCTGATTATTATTAATATTATTTTTTAAATCAATGCGTAAATATATTATGGAGGAATACCTAAAATCTTAACCTTGTATTTATTATATTTATAGAGATATTGATGGTTATTTGAAGCAACGTGTAGAAGATACCCAACACCGGGAAGGAAAGGAGATGCATTTTCCATTAATAATTTTACAGCCTTCATGAAATTGAGTATGCAATAACTTCAACACATACTGAAAACTCCAATTGGATCAAAACCATGCCAATGGGGAAGTATTTCAATACCTATTTCCTTTTTTATGTCGATTTATGAGTGTTATCTTCTATCTAAAAAAACAGTGAATGATCCTTTGTAAAATTAATGTTTCAAAGTTAAATTAATTCCGGTGAAATTTTTTGAACTTTTAACTGCTGTGTAAATATGTTTTGTAATTTTTTTGTTTAGTCTTATGTTAACTACAACACCTGCAATAGGACAAGCAAATGCTTCGCTAGTTAGGCGAGTAAATTGTTTATTTCTGTATTAAAATAAGTAAATATAAATAAATAATATAAACTGTCTTTATTGTGGGTTCTGTTTAGAGTATTGCATTGAGCTTTAATATTCAGACTAGTAACGAGCCATTGTCACATTTTTTTAATTCAGGTGATAATGTAAACAGTCTTCATTTAATTCAGGCAGAAACTCGATTCCAACAACGCTACGTTTTCCATCTTACATTTTATCATAGCAATTTTCAAACATAATGTAATTTATGAGTCAGGTAATATTGTCAGGTTTCTGTCACAAGTTGGTTAGCACAAAATTTTGAAAAATGAGAATTTTTGGTATTTTTCATCAAATCACCAGTACGCATATCCCGTATATAATACATTTGTAGGGATCCACGGTCGTCGCTGAATATTGTCGCATACATACGGTCAATGACCGATGAGATGACCTTCGCATTCCTCGACAAATTTAAATAAACAGTCCAAAGTTCATACGCCGGCCATTCAAGTCCAAAGATCACCCGCCGGCCAGTCATCCCGTAGCCGAGCGGACCGCACTACATACTAGAGAGAGAACGCACCACGCTGTCTCGCCGTGGTGCGTTCTCTCTCTAGTATGTAGTGCGGTCCGTAAATAGATTGTTACCTACATACTTCAATTGACCATTTCTGCATTCACAGAAGCGAAACAGAAGCATATCGCGAGCGCACTCCCGCGCCCATTCTAAAATGTTATAAATACCTACGTTACTATTAAAATAAACTATTCACTCTCTTTCCGCATTGCGATCTAACGTGTTTTATTATTTATCAACAATGATCATCATCTCGTCCAATAAGAACCATTACCCTAAACATTCAAGCAATTGGATAATATTTTTAAAATATTATCATTTTTTTTTTGTTTCAAAATTACGTAACTACAGCCATTTAAGAATAAATTTAACCATTTCAAGGCAAAGAGATTGTTTTAGAGCAAAAAATATTTACTTACATAATACTCGTATGTTATAAAAATAAACTTTTACGAGTATGCATCCATGTTTGAAAAACATTGTGTGTCTTTGTATATTTAGACACATTTTTTTAAATTCTTAAGTATCTTTTCCAATTATTTATATCTAACGTAAATATCACTGGCGTATTCACTAATATCTAATAATATATCTCCACCATCAGACTATGTCACTATTGGTGAATCATTGTTGATTTTAATATAATTGAATGCATCTTAGCATCTAGAATGAAAAAAATAGAATCCTTCATAGATTGAATCCATTCTCAAGTCAAGTAAAATCTCCTGATATACAAATCTTTGCCTTACATCTTGATTAATTTTAATTTAGATTTACGTTCTACAAAACAATAACAAAGTTATGTTCAATCAAGTGCAGTGATGTTCTCGTTTTTTTATGCAATACTTGCTCCTTTTGTATTCATGAACCGAAAATTGAGGTAAAATAAACCAAACCAAGTAATTGACTACAATTTAGATTTGTTTTTTATAAATGTTCACAATAAAAATCGATTAGGTCAATTATTATTTCACCATTTACCGGACAGGTATTATCTTAATTATCTCCAATTTAAGCGTAATTTACGCAGAAGGGATCTTCAAAACACGCTAAATTACGTTAGAATTTTTAAATAAAATAATTGATGAGACAGTGGCACGTTCTTTAGTTATTAGATTTTTATAATCAATTCATTCATTTATTTCCTTTACCAACTCTGAAAATATTTTTATCATCTTATTGTTATATCTATTATAGTTTCTATTTAACTTGATTATGGATAAATTTATAGAAGAAGTCACCAGCCTTAACCTGGGATACAAAATGGGTGACAATATGCTAAACATCATATGATATGCTGACGATGCCACCATCATAGCCGAATCAGAGGAAGACCTGCAACAAATGCTACATCGATTCCACACTGCTTCTAAAAAAAAACATGTCTATCTCCATCAGCAAGACTAAACGCGTGACTCTAGCTAGAGAGCAAGCTGGATGCAGTGTGGCGATCAACGACAGACCAATTGAACAAGTTACAATATTTAAATACTTGGCTGCTTGCATAATATGCAATACCCGTAATGACCTCTATGGCGATGTGCTTGAAAAGTCACAAAAGGCCGCAGCTATTTCCGGATGTTATCTGGATATAAGTTAACTGGAAGAATACTAAATGTTAACTGGAAGAATACTATCTGGAAAAAACAAGTAAATGAACATCCAAAGCAAGGTGAGAATAGACAAAATGTGTGTCCACCCCATAATGATATACAGCATTAAGTCCAGAGCCGACACTGTCAGAACCAAAAATCTCCTTCAAACTAGCGAAATGAAGGTGCTTGGGAGTATCGCTGTCAAAACTCTTCGTGATAGAGTACGAAACACAGAAATCCGAAGGACGTGCGAAGTTGAAGATATTGTCAGATGGGGATGACAGAGAAGAAGGTTCTGAAACGAGCGTGTATCCAGAATGGCGAAACCAAGAGCCGTAAGAATGGCCAGGGGCAGTATCCCGCAAGCAAGCAGACCTCTAGGACGACCTCTCAAAAGATGGAAATATTGCTGGTAGTCAACGTCACAAGATGGAAACAATGATGCAGGACCATAACAAGCCTGAAAGAGGAAGAAAAGAAGAAGTAGAAGATTGTTAAACATTTTTTTATAAACCTTGTGGGTTTATTTCCATGTGACAGCCTTTGCACAATAAAAGATGTGAAACAAATTTGAGCCGAAACGCTCAAAAGCTTGTCTTATATATTTCAGAGAATCTACGTGTCTCGCAAGAAGAGAGTTCATACACAATAAAGTTGAATGGGATTTGTGGATTATCTTAGTGAAATTCGTTGCATATGTGTTAATTCACAACGACGGTTTCTAAAGTTGCTGTTGGGTGCACTGTTTCCCTTGTTTTTTATTTATTTTTATATTCAATCCATGTGATGGAAAAATTGTACTTTCGAGATAAACGAAACATTGATAAAAACTCTACGAAAGTGGTGATAGTAAAAGAAATAATTCTTAGTCTGATACAGCTGGAAATGAGCATTAAATAAGATGGGTTTTAAAAAGAACAAAGGATTTACGATATCTACAATAATAAAATATCTACGATATCTCAATATGAGTGAGTTTGGTGTCAATCTATGGCTTTATCCTACTCAATTTCTGCTGGGCGTGCTTTAGAATAACTCTAATGCGTGCTTTAGAATAATAAGAAAAGGTCTGCGTCTCCTGGTTTATGTTGTCAGATTGGTTGGAGGAGTTGTGAAGTGCCCATCATTATAACGAAGATTAGCGTTAAATATCTCTAACAATTAACCTAGACTGCGCCGGCAAGAACTGTTCTCAATAACATACGCAAGAACGGGTCTTCCAGCCGCTATGCCTGTTGAAGGGCCTACACTCTTTTGAACGTGAATGCATCGGTATTGACATATTTCATATTGCACACCAAAAGTAAAAGAAAATTTACTTTGATTGCGGGCGTTAAAAATCACTCACCAATGCATTTAAGTGACTTTGAATACATTTGTGTGTATGTACACGAGTACGTATGTGTATGTATGAATATATTATATATATTTTTTTTTAAATATCACTAACGTGTGTATTTTTCAATAATATTGGGCTTATCCTGTATTAAGAAAATTAATAAAAATATTTTGAAAGAAGGAAACGTTGAAAGTCAGAAAAACAGTAGAAATGGTATGAGATACTCTGCTCTGATTTTTAAATCATCCTTATAAAAAATTTCGCTTCGATTATAAATAATTTATATTCGAGTAATGATCAATGATTTTTTTGCCCAATCGAGATTTTTTATGAACATTCATAGAATATAAATCAAAGATGCGGTCGTTTTTTTGGTTAAATTTATTTTACTTAAATTTTCGATTCATAAGTATAGATGCAGCAAGTGTCTCATCTAAATCGGGAGGACCATCTTTTTTGAACACAACTAACTACGTAAGTACTCATTTATACAACATAAACCTCAAGAGGGGTTTATCAAGATTTAAAAGGGAAGGTTCATTTGTCAGGAGATGTTACGTAACTCGTTATATAAATTTAAAACTCTTATTGTTAAATTTTCTATTTTCTTCGTATTTTTTTCATTCTAGATGCGAAAATGCGTGAAATTCTGTCAAATATGCCAATTCGTTACACACCAGTTGAGACATGCCGTGATGGTGATGATAAATATTTAGATATAAGTGCATACGTCAGTGATCTGTATCTTATTAAATATATATACAATTGAAAAAATACTTTAAGTTTAAAAAATCACTGTTGAAAAATAAAGCAGGCACACAATGTTTAAGATAGAGTTTTAAAGGCAATAGATTTTTAGCGTTATGCTTAACTTGATACGTCGTGATGATTTTGATATGTCTTGTATTTCAAATAAATACAAAACTCAGGAATGCGGATAAAAGTGAGAGTGAATAATCAATGAACGGTCGGGTTAATAATAATCTTTATTTGTCTACAAGTAGGTATTTTATAGTTGTGAGTGAATGCGCCCGCGATATATACTTTGTCTCACTCCTGCGCGTGCCCTAGTATAGCGGGTAGGATATTTATTTGCCGAAACGGCGAGACAAAGCGATGCGCTCACCCTCTACCGTGGAATGCCGCGTAAATTATATTTGCGAGTACACATTGTTGACGTTTCTAGTATGTGACAATTGTAGATGTCCAGAGGTTGATTCATCTGTCGTTGACCCTGTATGTTCGACAATTTATTTTGACAACAAATTATGTTTGACAATTATTTATTTAGGGACGTAGGTATCCTACAGATTTAACAAAAATAATCAATAATACTTCATTCATCTCTCTGTATCTTAAATTTAGATTATAATCAACAGGAAGATCTGAAAGTTTCATTTTAGTAAAAAAAATAAACAGAATTTAGAAAGACAGACGTGTTAATTAATTCAATATTTATTTATATTTTATAACTGTTAAGTATAAAAAAATCAAAGAACTAATGGGCAGATGTACTATATTACAATAAGTACTTATTATTATCTTATATTAGTTGGAGTAAGATACAAAAGAATGGTTATTCATTAATCTGTAATAATGTATAATAATCTGGTTATTTGATTTGCATAAACACTTTGAACCAATGAATAGGTTTACACACTTACTGAAATATCTTCTTCAGATATCAATCACAATTTTGCATAACGAGTTTTTGACTCTTGGAGAGCTGAAACTGAAAGCCTGTGGACAAGGATGCAGCAATCGTAGTGCCTGCTGCAGGATACCACTTACCATACGACATGTTCAGAACTCTTAATCGTCTATGCATCCACGTAGGTTCGATAAAAAAAACCTCATGTGGAAGATGGGCACTGAGAAACCATCATTATGCGTGTGTGGTGACATTCAATCAATGTCGTACCTGATGGCTTCTCCTCTGTGCCCTATTAGCTAATCGGAAGAGGACTTGCCGAAAGAAATTCTCAATACCATCACAGTTGTATCTCTCTGAGATACTATAATAAATATCTGGTGTCGATAGGAGTAGAATGGAAAGCCTGGTATTCTGTGTTACACACCACTTAAATTTTATTGAGTCTGCTTTCGCGGTGACTGGCGGAGATTTCATTTCCATACAGAAGCATACCGATGCCAACACGAAATACATACATTTAAGTTTTAATTTTTTTATCCAATTAAATAGCAAAGTGAATTTATCAACATGTTTAAGAAAACAATATGTCTGTTTTGATACCACAGTTTTCACAGAAAGAACGAAGAATCAAGTGACCATTAGTTCAATAAATGAAATAATTTTTGTTTGAATTAAATAAATTCATGAATTATTTTTGGTGCTCTTGTTTGAAATATTTGCACATAAGTTGGAAATATGTTTATAAAACATGGCAGGAATCAACATTATCTCAATCTCTAATAATCGAGATGTCAGGTTGACAACCCCAGAAGTAGTTTTATTCACATTGGTTGGCAATACTACCACGCTCAAAAGCTGTGTCAATTACAGTGGTTTTTCGATATCCACGGTTTCAATTATATGCATTTATTAAATAACGATAGTAGACCAATTTCTAACTATAGCACAGAACCTCGAGTGTGAAGACTTGAATGTTAATATAGAAGAAATGGTCACAGGAAACAAATAACGTTTGAAAAATCGATAAATGATTTGCGAAAAAGGAGAGCTGGAAAATGAAACAGAAACGAAATATATTAAGCCGGATTTCCGTATGAAAACTCTGCATGATTTTAACTTTTTTTTTTCATTTTAAGGGACCCTATTTCATGAGTATTGATAAGTTAAGCTATTGTACACCACAAAAAAGGAACGAATACAAGGATTACTGCTTAATCGATTGTAAACTTGTAAGGACAGGGGAATTGAATTTTACAATAACTTTGGAAAATGATTCTGTTTTGAAAAGCGTAAGAGAATCATTGGTTTTTAATTAATTATACTTAATTAACTAATATCGACATAAAATATATTTAAAGGCATGAAGACATGACGCATCCTTGTTTGACACCTTTCTTTATATAAAACCATTCAGTCATATGATATGTTCACTCTCTCCGACACCTGCTGTATTTTGCTTTACCAGGGATGTAATCGATGAAATTAATTGGCTTTTCACACTTTATTCTTTCAAACCCAACTTTTTTTATCCATTTCAATATAATTGAAAGGATTCAGAATAAATGTCTGTGACGTGTTAATTTTAACTTTAACATTCCTGATTTGCACAACTATGATATTTTTTTTTAATAATACTCACTATCCAATCTTTCTGGGAAAAGGACCATACTTGATATGACATTTCTATATAATGCTATTAACTCCAAGATTTGCTGAAATTAATTTACACACTACTGTAAAATAGAAAAACAACTTTAACAATTTAAATGTGCCAATAGATATTTTAAACAACACTCGTACGTTATTATTGATTAATCGTGTAAACACAACAATTGTGTAACTCGATGAGTGGTTTTGTGAATATATTTGATGCAGTTGTTGTTGAACTTAAATTCGTTTTAAATTTTTAATTACAAAATTAAAAATATAATGTGCCATTACTTTTCCTGTTTCTATAAAATGTAAAAACAAACAACTGTCTTTAATTTGTGTTAACTATGAACCTTAATTTGTGTAAACTATGAACCTAAATTTGTGTTAACTATGAACTTAAATTTGTATTAACTATGAACCTAAATTTAAGCTAATACTGTATTATAATAAAATATCTATTTTTTCTACTGCTCAACGTTTTCTACTTTTCAACAATATATTAATGAATTAAAATAACGTTTAGTGTTTCCTAAATATACATCCTCAAAATTTATTTCAGCATTTTATTCTCATTGTTGCTTACATGTCTGATGGAATATTTAGACAGATATATAATAGAACAATAAGCAACCCTTGTACAGACGCCTTGATAAGTATCCAACTAAATAAGGCCTTTAATTGGAAAAACAATGATTGCCTCCTAAAAAAGGTTTGTTTGATTTTATTTGAATATTTAACGACAGAAAGCATTTCAGGCACGTTCATTAGAGTGAAATGAAAAACGAATTAACGACAGGAGTGAGCTCTCAGAAAAGTGATATCAGAAGATCAACTACATAAGTATACTTGAAGAGTTCTGAATGGACTTCGAGGGAGTGTGACATGCTGAGTTGGGGATTTTTAAACAAATGTAGCTTTAACTGCAATTATAAAATTACATAGGATTCATAACACACGCTAACTTGTTTGAACATCGGGGCTACATTCTCGGGGCAAAAATTACTAAATGCGAATGTTTTTTTTTTATATAAATATGGGGATGAGTGTAAATGAAAACTGTAGAGAATGTTGAATGTAGAGCATGGGCTCAAGTCAACAGTGCATCAATTTGGTTGTTTGATATTTCGTAAGACTACGTCATGTTACTCTGATTTTTTAATATTGACATAGTTTCGTGTGTAAAGTTTGTGTTAATGCAGGGGTTCATGCGTGGCATTTCATTATTGAATGGGAATGTGCATGTGCAGATAACTCTATGCAAATGGTATGGTAAAGTTAAAGGAGATTGAGGATGAATTATAGACTCTGAGAAGTAAATGTATAAGAGATGTGAAGAGAAAGATCTGAGAATGAATGTTACAAATTCAAAATGATTGTGATAGAAATATACGAGGCATATCCAGAAAGTAAGTGTACTGATTTTTTGTAGGTTACAATTTTTTTTATTTAAATAAAAAAATTGCGTGGTTACCATAGTACATATGTAAGCTATTTTTCGACATAGTTGCTATTCCTCTCAATGCAGGTGGTGAAGCGGGGTATCAACTTTTTGATGCCTTCCTCGAAATAGTTTCCCGCCAACCCCTCCGTCCACTTCTCCATCTCTTCCTTTACCTCTTCGTCGGTTGAAAACCTTTTTCCACCCATGTGCAGCTTCAGAGAGGTAAAAAGATAGTAATCTGAAGGTGCTAGGTTAGGGGAATGCGCGGGATGGTTCAGGACATCCCATTTAAACGAGACGAGCAGTTCCTTCGTGGCATTGGCCGTGTGTGGTCTTGCATTGTCGTGCAGCAGGCAGACTCCCTTTGTCAGCATGCCTCTCCTCTTGTTCTGAATCGCCCTCCGCAATTTTTTTAGGGTCTCACAGTATCTTGCAGAATTGATGGTCTCCCCTTGAGGCATATATTCAATTAAAATTTATGCCTTGACAGTCCCAAAACACGGATGCCATGATTTTCTTTACTGAAATTGTGGTTTTGAACTTTTTGGCGGAGGGTGAAGAGGTGTGACGCCAATATTGAGACTGCCTTTTGGTTTCAGGCGTGTAGTGTGCAACCCAAGTTTCATCTCCAGTAACGATGGAGCGGAGAAATTCATCTCCATGGAGTTTGCAGCGCCTCAAAAACTCTTGCTTTTTTTACAAAATTTCGCACTTGGCGGGAGATTGGTTTGACATTTTTCCCGAAACGTGTTGTCGCGTCGACACTTCTCAACGTCCTGACCTCAAACCGGTCTCGTTGCGGAAAGGAAGGGTCAGGCTACACGAAAGTGTAGCCAACATGTCGAAAATAAAACCCATCCGGTCGTGAGAGCCTCAGTACACTTACTTTCTGGATACGCGTCGTATAAAAGGAAGAAAAAAATAATGTGATATAAGGGTGAGTAATGAAATATTTAAGGAAATTTTAAAATGCTGCTATCTAGGTATTATTTTCTCAGATGGTGGAAGTATTACGAGGGATATCGAATGGTGTGTAGCAAAAGGAAGTCAATATAATGGGGTAGTAATACACTGAAGTATATACGAGTATGTACTTGAATCAGATAGTATCAAAGTACGCTAAAAAACTAACCATCAGAGTGGACCAACTTTGATGCATGGGAGTAGAACGTGAATGTAGAACATGACTGAAAATTCAAACGAGTATTTTTTCTTACAGCACGAATACATACTATATTTTATCGAGTGTTCATTGGAAGAGATTGTCTTGAGCGAATGCAAAGAAAGTTCCTCAAAAGAAAGTAAAATTATAATAAGTGATATTTTTTTTTTTCAGGGAGTGTATCCGTATCACATCGATGTGAATGAAATATTACATACTTACATGTCAGAAAAAGCTTTTTATAATAAATACCTACTTGGGGTGCATTCATACAGGAAAAGTGGTAGAGATTGTTGCTTTGAAGTTATTATGAATGCAGTCCCACTATCTAACAATAAAAATTCTGCCAAGAGACGTAGGAAGAACGGTAAATAAAAAAATGGAAAATTGAAATTAATGAAACAACAAGGAAGAAAACTTTAAAAGATTAGATTTAAGTAAAAAATACAATATGTTATATAAGAATGTGTTGGTGCCCACCTTGGAAGTCAAACATGGACTTGGGAGAAGAAGGACAAAAGTTAGATTAATAATGTGGAGATGCGTGCAAAAAAAAGCAAATTATTAATCTATGAAAGAATGTAAAATGAATGCATTAGTAATGAATACAAAGCTTAAATGATTTTTTTAAGTAAAATAAAAATGAACCGTTATGAGATTTTCGACTTTTGGAGACAATGGATGACGAATATGGAAAATGAAAGTAGCCGAGTGGCGCATGTCATTTAGATGACGCTATGTATTCGCGCGCTAATTGGATTAATCAAACCATTTAAAGTTAAATTTAAGCTTGAATATTTCATAACAGTAAATCCTGTCATGCTAATTTCATATTACTTGAATAAATTATAAGTTAAAAATATCCCATGCAACGTAACATCTCATTAAATAAGAAACGCTTTTTATTTGTTCCTATCACTGGTTTCCTAGCGTGGAGTTTGAAATTATAATTATTAGAGTAATCATACTATCAAACACTGTTTATTCCACTTTTTTTAACGGTATAGCCCTACCGGTTTCAAGGTTTTCCCCTCATCATCAGGAGAGCATAAACAAGACTGAATTCTGTTCAAAATGGTACCGATACACGCTTCTAACGGTAAACATTCGGCATGGGACAATATTTAAAAACGGTTCTAAGGACAATGTAACCAACTACAGACCTATCGCCATACTTTCTTCAATAGCTAAACTCCTAGAAATGTTTATGGATCGCACACTAAGGTCGTTAGTGGGCTCATATATAATTTATGAGCAGCATGGCTTCAGAAGAGGCAGATCTACTGAATCCAATCTGATGGTCTTCATCGACTATGTTTCAAAGGGTGTAGATAGTGGCAATCAGATTGATTGTTCGTATCACGACTGCAAAAGCTTTTCATCGCATCAATCACAAAAAAATATTTGAAAAAATGAGTAAACTTGGGATCCCAGGTAACTTACAAAGGCAAATAGAAAACAATTGGTTTCACATAGAATCTACAGCTCCGATTACTTCACTGTCTAATCAGGTGTTTCGCAGGGGTCTTATCTTGGACCTACCTTATTTCTAATTTTTATTGATGATATAGGTAGAGTTATAAAAAAATCCTCGTTTCTTCTATTTGCTGATGGCCTCAAAATTAAAAAAAAAATAGTTCTTATACCAACTGCTACACTGACCTACAGTCAGATCTCAACAACGTTTGTGAGTGGAGCCACAATAATAAATTATATTTCAATACATCAAAGTGCAAAATGATGTCGTATCATCGCTCAAACGTCTTGAAATTCCATATATATACATTAGAATCTATACCTACTCCGCACAGATAATATTAAAGATCTGGGTGTATTGGTCCACAGCAATCTCGCATTTGGTCCTCACATAGAAATTATGTGCAACTATGCTTATAAAACTCTAGGATTTGTAATGAGAATATCTAAGTCCTTTGAAATCCAATTGGTGCTCAAAACGTTGTTTAATTCATTGATCCGTAGCAAACTAGAAAGCAATGCTTGCATTTGAAGCCCGGTGGGGACGCAAAACTCACTCATGGTGGAGAAAGTACCAAAAAAAATATCTACGATATCTCTATATGAGAGAGTTCGGTGTCTACTATGGCTTTATCCTACTCAGTTTCTGCTGGGCATGCTCGGGTATAACTCCTTAAGCGTAAGAAGAGATCTGCGTCTCCTGGTATGCGTTATCAAACTCGATCGAGGATTTGTGAGATTTCCATCATTACTACAAAGATTAGCTTTAAATGTTCTTAACCATTACAATAGACTACGCCGGCAAGAACTGTTTTTGTGTATGTTTTCAATAACATACGCAAAAATGGATTTTCCAGCCTCTATGCCTGTTGGAACGGACTGCTTCGGATATTGACATATTTCATATCACATTACCAAAAGCAAAAGTAAATTTTCTTCTTAGATTTAGCGCGTTAGAAAGCACTCATCAACGTACTTAAGTGACTGTGAGTATATGTGTATCATATTGTTGTGTGTATAGTATATACTCGTATGTATGCATATACATTATTATTTATTTGCTATAAGTTTTTATTTTTTTCTATGTTATTTTTCTTTTTTTTTTAAATATGTCTTGTATTTTTCAAAGTAATTGGGCTAAGCCTGTTTTGAAAAAAATAAATAAAAAAACCTCGGCGAGCAGCGGAGAGATTCTTTTAATATATGTATTTGCCAGATGTTCACCTCGACGTACTGATTTAGAAATGTCTAAGGCCTCTAATCTGTCCAATTTACTTCCGTTACTTCTGATATATATTATAAGAATTTGGCATCATCGATAGAAAATGTATGATTTTCACGGTGACAATGATCTGCCTTTTCAGAATAAATTAGAGGATGTGTGGATCATATATTGTAACACCATCTCATTAGGTTAAAATTACTTCTTACAATATCCATCGTTTAATCATTTTGATGTAACCTCTTTTCACAGTAAAATGTACATTAATTAGACTTTAGATTATCCAGGACTGTCTAAACTGGGTCGCGGATTAACAATATCGATAACTGTGCGATTGGATAAATGCAGATTATAGTTTGCCTGGATATGAAGTTTTAAATGATGAAGAGATTGTCCAACGTGTTACTACTTATGAACCTGCAGCGACTGATGACACCGTTATCCGACGTTTTATCCGACGTTTTTTTATCCAGGTTAATCCCCCTACCCTTAACCCGGATTATCGAGAGTTTTTTATATAATATGTTAGAAATATGTGAGGAGATTGCTATCTTCCAATTTTTTGTGTACATGTGTTGATCACCAATTTCGATAAGTTGAAGGATACGAATGAATGAATTGAACGGAACCAAAAAATAAATCATAATAATGTATTATTTTATACTTAAGAAGTATTTTATACTATTGAGCAAATAAAATCATCTAAGACCTTGAGACAACACGTGCTTGTTTGTATAATTTGAACCGCTTTGTTTTCTAGTTCCTGTTATTACTGAAAATTTACAAACTGGAAAGAGGAAAAGTGATATCTGATTTCATATTGTATTATTCAGTTTGTTTTACAAACAATACCGTAATTAGCTTCGTTAGATGATCCGTCCAAAACATTGGATTATAATGCCACTCAAACTAACGTATATATGCTAAAACGACCCAACCCATATTTAATATGTTCAGAGATAATTTAAGAAACATTGTCTATAGCCTTGTACGGAACAAAGAATTTTTTAAATGGAATTTATAAATTGTGTTCTTAAATATTGTCAAATAAGTTCGCTTGTAAAAAGTCTAACTGGAAGATTAATAATTAATAACACCATACTTATTAACTTTAAAATAAATTTTGTGATTTTATTTTCAATATTTTATGAAGGTTAATCATAACATATATTATATTGTAATTTATTTTTATCAAACACCGTTTATTCCACTTTTTTGTAACGGTATAACCCTACCGGTTTCAAGGCTTTCATCTCATCTTCAGGGGAGCACAAACAAGACTAAATTATGTTCGAACTGGTACCGATATACACGCTTCAACGGTTGGAGACAGGAGAAAGGGAAGCATGGGACGATTTCGGCTAAGAGCGGAGAGATTTTTGGGATATAACTGTTTACCAGATGTTCGGATTGATCTACTGACTTAGAAATTTCTAGGGCCTCTAATTTGTCAAATTTATTTCCGTTACCACTGATATGTAAGAATTTGGCATTATCGATTGAAAAAGGATGGTTTTTACGGTGACAATGATTAGCCATTTCAAACAAGTCCTCTAATTTATTCTGCAATCGACTACCAAAACTTTTTACGCCCTTGTTCCTTTGTTACATTTGTCACCTTATTATCATGGGAGCCAAATGATTTAAAACATAGCATCTTTTTTTTCAGGTTCCTTAATGGAATGTTTCCATTTAATCTCTCGAATCCATATCTGAGAGATATTCTTTTGAAGAGTTAAAATACTTTGTAATTTATTTTTATCAAACACTGTTTATTCCACTTTTT
This sequence comes from Odontocerum albicorne, assembly GCA_949825065.1. NCBI lineage: Eukaryota > Metazoa > Arthropoda > Insecta > Trichoptera > Odontoceridae > Odontocerum > Odontocerum albicorne. Next base: position 2,187,794 of record OX463860.1, on the reverse strand, counting down.
TGTGACGGTATAACCCTACCGGTTTCAAGGCTTTCACCTCATCTTCAGGGGAGCGCAAACAAGACTTGTTTGGACTCCCCTGAAGATGAGGTGAAAGCATTGAAACCGGTAGGGTTATACCGTCACAAAAAAGTGGAATAAACAGTGTTTGATAAAAATAAATTACAATGTCTTTAAACCTCCACAACGTCAATGCCTTAACTATAAACAACAGAAAATATTAACATTAACAGTATAACGAGGTGTACAATTCTGTTATTTTTCCCTCTGAAATATGATTCTCCAAAAATTGTTTTTAAAAATATTACATCTGATTATAATTAGCCCTTACATCATATATGTAGCTAAAACATACTGAATGATGCGAGTCGACCACTTTTACATCATATTATTTCTGTAACGTTATATCAGAAGTTGATATGCCCGTATTACCTTAGTTTACAGGAGAAGCAATATTTACTTGGATAAGCTGTCAAAATCATTACCTACTAATAAGCATTTTTTTAAGTTTTTCTAAACAATATATCTTTTGTTTGGATAATGACTGACACACCAAGTTTTGCCACAACATGCTGAGGAATATTTTCTATAAAATTGGGAGAATAAACACAAAATGACAAAAAAACGGACATACTAACTTCTGTAATTTATTTTTATCAAACACTGTTTATTCCACTTTTTTGTGAAGGTATAACCCTTCCGGTTTCAATGATTTCACCTCATCTTCAGGGGAGCGCAAACAAGTCTTGTTTGCGCTCCCCTGAAGATGAGGTGAAAGCCTTGAAACCGGTAGGGTTATACCGTCACAAAAAAGTGGAATAAACAGTGTTTGATAAAAATAAATTACAATGTCTTTAAACCTCCACAACGTTAATGCCTTAACTATAAACAACAGTTAAAATACTTTATGATCGATTTATTCTTCAATTAATAAATTAACTGTTCCAAATCGATTCATAATGGCGGGTTATATCTATTAGCGTTAGAGGTATGAATAATTATGGAAAGACTAACATAGCAAATGTTATTAAAATGTTTTGTTGAGGAAAACTAAGGAAAGCGTAGTTCGATCAAGGGAATATTTTGAAAGAAAAGAACGTTTATTTAATTCATTGTAATGTATTGCACTTTCATCGTAAACAGTATAACCTGGCGGGCTTATTGCCGTGGGGCAATATCTTCCAAGCAACTTAAATAAAAACCAGACAGGAACCTTTTTCTAAAAAAATCAGGGTTACATCAGGAATCGAACCCGCAACCTCCGGGCTGGGAGAAAAGCGTCTTACCAACTAGGCCATGGAAGTCGTCAGAAAAATCTTTAGTAATATAAGAAGGTAGATGAGCTAAAAGACGTATGTCGCGGTAGGAAAATGTAGTGATCTACCCTGTGTACAAACCCCCATAGAAATTCGAAGCACTGAGATTTTGCTGTTTTTTTATTTACTTATATCTCCATTTTTTTTAAATATGTCTTACACTAATGCACTGTTTCTAGAGGGAGTAGTTCTGTTAGTAAACCTTGAAAAGGGCCATCTTCAATAAATCTTTCATTGTAGAATATGATGGAGAATATATTCCGAAGACAACATATAAACTTTGTTCCCTTCTTTTAAAAGAAACTTGTATTTTGGATGTTTTTTTTTAATTTTTATTTTCAACATTTCATAATATAACAAAATAATACGTCTTTTATTGGCTCTAGTTGACATACTCCTTGAGGTGAATGTCTACAAATTTTACTGAAACATTGTCTAATCTTTGCTGAAACATTTTCTGTAATTTTACTGAAAAATTTTAGGGTGGGCGTGGCCCGTAAGTGTCTGTGTATACACGTTATAATTTATATAATGCCATGTTTACATGAGCTTAGTACTTGTCATTAGTGCTTCTCACTCGCACTTGAATCCACGTGTAAACAAGCATATTAATACTAAGCATTAGTAAATCTGGCAAGTGCAAGTGAATATGAAGCCAACTTATTTACTAAGCGACAAGTAGCTACCCCCACCACAATTCAACTATGCACTTGTCGCTTGCAGAGTCGTCTAAACAGCCACGGCAAGTGTTTAGTGACAAATTGAAATGGCAAGTGAGCGCACGTGTTCGTTATTTTTTTAGTATTTGAACCATTTCTCAAAACAAGGCGGCGGCGGCGGTTGTCCATTCACTCCGGACGGATGTCGTGCTAATACCTCTTCCTGTAAACAACCAACCAACGTGTAAACGATTTCTTCTCACTTGTGTCACTAAGCAGCTTAGTGCAAACGATAAGTACTAAACTCTTATAAACATGGCATAAGTCAGAAACTACAGTCATGAGTGGTATGTAGCGAAATAAAATTATAAGACTGGTCGGGTATTCGACGAGTATTTTTGTCCGCCCGCATTCACATACTGTCTCTATTGTATAATATCCTTAACTGTCCCGCCGCACCCTCTTATCTCGCCGAAAATTTTCAGCGTCTTTCCAATCATGGATTAGCGCTACGCTCAAAGAGAGATTGTTTATTGGCCTTTACAGTTCACCGCTCCTCTTTCTTTACGTCGTCCTTTACTGTCCATGCAGTGAGACTCTGGAATCAGTTACAAACCAATATAAGACTCGCTCCGTCCTTGGCATGCTTTAAGAAGCGACTGAAAAAACTCTTAATTTCTAGTCAGTAAAATAACGTGTTTCATTCCTGATTTTTCTTTTCCTTTCCTCTCCACCATCCTTTCCTTTCCTTTTGATTGATGATATCTCATTTTATATGAAAAATAATGTTCGGGTAATTGTCCGTCTTTGTGGGGTTTGTGGGCATGTTCTCAAGTATATGTTTATGGATTTCGTGGGGATGGATAGTCATTTGAATGATTTGTGCGACCACGTTACTTGCTTCATTTACTTTTGTCTGGTTGGTTGGAAGAGATTGCCGCCTGGCAATAAGCCCGCCAGATTGTATTGCAATAAAAGTGTTAAATAAAATAACAGGGGGATGACGTGATAGTTCACATTGTCAAACAATAAATTGTATATTTATACGCCAGCAACATCTCACTCACAAATCATGTCAAATCTTCAGAAAAAAAGGCTGGAAAAGGGAGATTCTCGTATTTCAATAAACTCTCTCATCCTGTTATTTCAGTGGCCTTGAGGGAAAGCGGGTTGTGTTTGATGGGTGTAGGGTAAATAAAAAGAAGATCATACACTGTATACGATGATGGAAAATGATTTTCTCGAGATAATGGATAAAAAGAACATTTCCTAGTTCCACGTTTTTACGATCTTTTATAACAGAATGTTACTTCACACTTACACGCTTTACTCTACGAAATAACGCATTGTGAAGCCATTTTGAGGAAGCCGTTTTTGTTTGTTTTAACAAACAAAAATATATTTTCCTTTTAGTTTTCGGGGTTATGGGGATACTTTTGATTTAAGTTATGTCTATTCTTTGATTTAAATTATGTCTATTCTTTGATTTAAGTTATGTATATTCTTTGATTTAAGTTATGGCTTCGATTGTCCCATTTCGTTGTGCCATCGGATCCAATAAAGTGGTGTGGCCGATGAGTTTGCTGGTGTGCAAAAGTTCACTTACTTAAGGATGAGAAAAAAAGATAGAAAACTTTTTAACTGAATTGACGTTGATATGGCGAGGGAATCCTTGTCTCGAGGTTCAGCAACAATAATGACAAACATACGTATGAACTGAAAAAAAATATCTACTTATAATAAAAATACAAATACTGAAGTGCTGAAAACAAACAATCCTGAAATGCTGTCCAGCTCAGGATTCGAGCGCATTCATAAATTTTGATAAGACCTTCTAAAATGAATGGTTTTTAAGTGATTGTAATTATAATAATTTTTATCAAACACTGTTTATTCCACTTTTTAAAGTAATTTTTAAGTAATTTCTTAAACGTTTTTAAGTAATTTCTTAAACTTCGTATGTCACTCATATCTTTGATACTAGAAAACATACCATTTCTCGCTACATGACCAGCAACGGTAAAGCCTATATCAGAATACCTCACCCTATTATTATAGATTGATTTGGTCCACATATTAATAGACGACATTCAAAATTCCATAGGTCACTCGACATGTTTATTGTTCGCTGACGACTTGAAAATGTTCAAAAAGATCAATTCACCTCCCGACTGTGCACAGTTACAACAGGACCTAGACTCCCTAGTTTCCTGGAGTGAGCAAAATCATTTTCTGTCCAACATTAATAAATGTGTCTGTGTATCTTATAGTCGATCGTTTTCACCAATCCACCATCAGTATACTATACAGGGAGTGGCACTAAACAGAGTTTCTGAATTCAAAGACTTGGGCGTAACCTTTGATGTCGGACTCACGTTCGTTAACCATGTCTCACGTTTGATATCGGACTGTTACAAACTACTCGGTTTTACGAGTAAAATGATAATATCAAGAGAATTTAACAGCACCGATATCCTCCGAAACTTATTGATTATTTAATTCCTCATCAGCTCAAATATAAAAACAATATAGAACAAATACAAACAAAAAATCCTCAGATATCTATGGTACTCAAAATACCCAAAATATGCTCACCAGGCCGAACTTCTCACGGGGTGTAACTATAGAAGCCTCAAAACAAGCAGACAAGAATCCATTGCGATATTCCTAATAAAGGTTTTCCAAGGTTACTTTAACTGTCCCGCGATTCTAGAAGCACTAAGTTTATATGTACCCAATAAATATAGCCGTGCAAAGAATCACCCTCTGTTCTACATATCAACTTACTGGACGAATATCATGGCTAAACACTCAGTCACGCACGGTAAGAGATATTGAATCAACTTAATGACACTGCTGATATATTATCGGTACCGTCTAGCAGTATGAGAAGAATCCTGGCTGATATTCTTTCTAACGAATAAGCTAACGCTAGAAGCAGACCCTGTTTGTGTAACAGGAGAAATCCGTGCAAAGTGGATAAAAAAAACAACGAATTTATTAGATGAATCAGAAATCGACTTCAAAGTTCTACCTCTTTCCAAAGAAACATCTCTCATAAATAGATTTGGAGGATACAATGGAGACATACAATTAAGGGACTTGAAAACAAAGAGACAAAGTTTGACAGCACGTTCACCAGTGTACACTTTTTACAAGCGGACCAAACTCTGTCTCTAAGACTATAGAAACTGAAGGCATTTTATAATCAATTTATCTATCTAAGGAGAGCGTACTACCAAGACAGACACGATAAAATTTGATGATATATTTTGAAGAGATACCAATACCCATATTTGATAAAGTATCCCCATCATTTTTTTACGTCGTCCTTTACTGTCCATGCAGTAAGACTATGGAATCAGTTACAAACCAATACAAGACTCGCTCCGTCCTTGGCATGCTTTAAGAAGCGACTGAAAAAACTCTTAATTTCTAGTCAATAAAATAACGTGCTTCATTCCTTATTTTCCTTTTCCTTTCCTTTCCACCATCCCTTCCTTTCCTTTTGATTGATGATATCTCACTTTATATGAAAAATAATGTTCCGGGGATTGTCCGTCTTTGTGGGTTTCGTGGGCATATGCTCACGTATGTGTTAATGGATTTCGTGGGGATGGATAGTCATTTGAATGATTTATGCGACCACGTAACATGCCTCATTTAAATTTGTCTAGTTGGTTGGAAGAGATGGCCGCCCGGCAATAAGCCCGTCAGATTGTATTTGCAATAAAAGTGTTAAAAAAAATAAAGAAGGTGTTGCATTATACGCGATCCAGACAAATTCCGTTTAACTTAGATTTATTTTTTGACATACAATTTGACATTTTAGAAGACGATTATAAGAATCCTGTTAAAATATAATCATATTATATTTATCAAAAAGATATCAATATTAGTTTAATATTATAAACAAGATATTCTAAATGATAATACATTAAAAATATCCACCAAACGAGACATGGAGATATCCAACTGTAATATTTTCTTTATTTATAAATTATAACGCCAATTGTAAGTAAATTATAATTGTAAAATTTGGTATACGAGAATATTATTAACCGCGCCAATCGCAGAGTTTTTAAAGGGCTTAACTTGAAAATATATTCAAATATTTAATAATAAAAAACACAAAATGTTTGATCAGTATGTTAGCTTGTCTCATTTTCGATTTGCCTTTTTCATACACCATTGTTTCTCAACTCTCTAGTTGGTTAGAAGAGATTGCCGCCTGGTAATACGCCCGGCAGATTGTATTTGCAATAAAATTATTAAATAAATACTGCCCTTATAAGCAAAAACGCAGCTAATGACAAAAGTTAAGTTTTGAGAAAACTGTACTTTTGTTTTTTTCATTGCTGCTTAAAAATGTCGTGATTCATAAACAAAAAAGCAGTAAAATGTGATTCATAAGCAAACGCATAGGCATTTGCTGTCTTTTTGCTTATGAATCACATTTTACTGTTTTTTTGCTTAGAAAACCCTAGTATTTTGTAAAATTAAAAATTACATTCTGTCGATTTTTGTAATGAAATAAATGGTTTTCTGTATTTTTTTATGAATTATGGTTCAGAATTTGATATGGGATATTGCCTCGTACTTAGTTCAATTTCTGATTTTTTCCCGTTAACTGCGTTTATGCTTATGACGGCAGAATAATAATAAATTGTTTCTCAACAATTTTACTTGCGACCCATTAAAATATAAAAACACATACAGTTAAGACTTCGCGACCTCCGTGCAAAAACTAAATATCTTGTTGATGCATCTGCACGGCCTGCACAAATGTTGCTCTTGTGCAAATGCGATAAGCTTTATATAGTTGTTTATAAATGGTTGATTTTTCCTTTTGTACAGGTTAATTATTTATATTTTAACGCCCCCCCTCATGGGGTTGTGACCAAAAGGTCATTAAACAATGCCCTACACCATCTCATTTTTTTTTGTATTTTTTATTTTTATTTTATTTTATTTGCACATGACAAGAAATATACAGAATTTGCGAAAAAAAAAACAACAGATAATATAATGTGGACAAACAATTTTAATGGAGTTGGGTTTGTTGCCTTTCATTTGTCGTGTCTTCAGTAAACTAGACTTTGGTCTGTATCTCACTGAGGATATATGGCATGAAAAAATAAATCGATATTTCTTTCCGATTTTTGATTTTATAAAATTATATTATATCTGTATCGGACGTGTGCCGTCACCCTTGTGTGTGTATGTGGTTTAATTTATTATTATTATTATTATTATTACACATGACAAGAAATATACACAATTTGAGAAAAAACAACAGGTAATTTGATTTGGACATATAATTTTAATGTATCTGGGTTTGTTGCCTTTCATTTGTCGTATCCCCAGTAAACTAGGGTTTTGCCTGTTTCTCACTGAGGATATGTGGTATAAGGGAAAAAGACATCTATGTGTTGATCTGTATATAAAACGTTAACTTATATTTATATGTAAAATGTATGTTTGTTTGACTCCGATCGCGTTCGCAACCGCACTGGATATAAGTGACTTGCGGGGTGGTGCGATCGGAGTAGATCGGGGTCCAGTCGGCGTAAGCAGGGCCCAAAACCCCGAAAGTTTTTCAGACCATTAATATAGAGGGCCCCCTGATTTTGGAAATATAATTATTCTCAGTACCACCGACTTTACCGTGTTTGACTTGAGACCCGCTACCCTACTTCGACTGCCTGAGAAGAATCTCTCCCTGCTCTTCTTCTTCTTCTTCTACTGGATCTTCGCTACGGAATTCGCTACCTCGATTCTCTGAGCGCTACGCGGCAACCAACGTGCATATCTACAGTCTTTGTGCCCTGTGCGGTACAATATCGATGGATAGCACTTTATTTCTTTTTTATTGTGTATGAGCTTTGTACAAACGAGTAATATTCTTTTAAAATTGATACTGTTATAACTTCATTTATATTCATACTTCTAGAGTTTTAGAGTTAACACTGTGGAAATTAATGTTGACTCAAACATTATTAATTATTAAAACGCTGTAACCCGCTTAAAAATTGAAATACTGTTTAATCCACTTTTCAAGTGGATTAAAGTGTTTAATTTATAATTATATTTGAATCCACTTATATTCATTTTTGTCTTGAAATTTGGAAGAGATGGTTTTAATTTTTTGATAAACAAGTCCTTTATTTATTTAAAGGAAGACTGATATTTACGAAGTATTTTCTAAAATGATAGAAGAATTACGAGAAATATCAAACGGCGTGCTGAAAGGAAATAAAGTCAACGGAGCAATAAACCATATATACTCGAACTGGATAGTAGCAAAATCTGCTAAAATAATAGTTTGCAACAGTATTCTAGAACCGACTTTGATACATGGAAGTGAAACATGGACGCAGTAAATTACTGAAAATAGCCGATTCAATGCTGTGGAAATGCATGCATTGAAAATATTACGTACGTTGACAATGTATGACAGAAAATGAAATGAAATGATCAGGGTGAATGTGAATTAAAGTTTGATGTATTAAGTAAGATCAACAAGACCAAGCAAATATGGTTTTGTCACGTAGAACGAATGGAAGACTAGCAAAACAAAGAAACAGTGCTAATGTAACTGAAAAATAGGACAGAGAAATTAAGAAAAAAATCAAAGAAAAAAAGTTGGATGTTAGAGTTATCGTATGATAAGGAACGAGGATGTACAAGAAACGATGTTGTAATACGAAAGTCTGGTATTCTGTCCTTTCTGCGCATCCCGACAGGCCAATTTTGTGATGGTATTTATGTGTATAAAAAAAACATACAAAGGTGTTAAATAATCCTGGGGTTATCAGCAGTAATCGCTTTAGTTAAAATATATTTGTATGACAAGATGTACGGTTGTAGAAAAGGCGAGAGAAGTATGTCGTGATAGAAAATTTTGGCACATCGTTCTCTTTGCCTCCCCCAACAGAGAAACTGCATGACGGTACGTATATCATCATCATCATCATCATCAACCCGTCTCCGTCCAAAGTTGAACATAGGTCTCCCCTCTCCTCCTCCATTCCTCTCTTTCCTGGGCACATCGTTTTCAGTTGCTCCCGGCCAGTCTTCCAATGCAGTCTGACCTCCGTGTCTGAGGACGACCCACACTTCTTCTTCCCTGTCTTGGGTGCCACTCCAGCACTCTCTAGGTTCTTTTATCATCTGTGCATCTGGCAAGGTGTCCCGCCCAGTTCCACTTCTGAATGGCGACTCTTTCGGCGACATCAGCTACTTTGGTCTGCTGCCTTATCCGTTCATTGATTCTCCTATCCCTCAGAGAGATATTTAACATTCTTCACTCCATGGCCCTCTGCGTCACCATGAGCTTGTGCATAATCTGTTTATTCAGCACCGATGTTTCCAGCCCATGTGTTAGCACAGGAAGGACACAGGAGTCAAATACGGCATTTTTAAGATACGTATGTAAAGATGTACGTATGTATAGATGTGCTAATATATGGTTTAAATGTTTTTTTTTTCATAGAAAAAGTTTTCCACCAAAATAAAGCACACTCTATCAATCCAGTTACTTACACGTACATCTCGCGGATGTAACAGCCATATTGCGTAAAGCCTCTTTCGCTAGATTTAACGCCAGCTATAGCCATAAAGAAAAGTGGGCTACAACCTTTATGCGGCATATTTATGCCGAGGGGTCGACACTTGTGGCTGGCGTTATACATCTACCTCTTTTGACACCGAAATCAAATTTAGATTCAAAATGGTGGCGTCAAGTGCGACCTGTAACCGCCAAGGTCAGATTCTAAGATATTGAGTTAAAATTATGTTAAATTCAACTATTATTTGCTTAAACTATTGATTTTTTTCCAATACGAATTAACATGTACTGGAAATAAATCAATAAATACATAATTATAACAAACCTAAGAACTTTTTATAAACCTTTTTTTATTTCTAAAACATATTTAAATTCGTCGTAATACTTATGTTATAATAAAATCAGTCTTCTTATAACAGGCTTTGTTTAATTAATTGATGGAACAATTAAATCATACAACTTTAAAATCAAAACATATGTTCCACTGTTGCCTTATTTATTTATTTATTTTATTTAACACTTTTGTTGCAATACAATCTGGCGGAATTATTGCCAGGCGGCAATCTCTTCCAACCAACCAGACAAAATTAAATGAAGCAAGTTACATGGTCGCATAAATCATTCAAATGACTATCCATTCCTACGAAATCCATAAACACATACATGAGCATATACCCACGAACCCCACAAAGACGGACAATCACCCGAACATTATTTTTCATATAAAGTGATATATCATCAATCAAAAGGAAAGGAAGAGATGGTGGAGAGGAAAGGAAAGGAAAAGAAAAATCAAGAATGAAACACGTTATTTTACTGACTAGAAATTAAGAGTTGCCTTAGTCCATTTGACTAATTTTTGGTAATATTAAGTAATAAAAAGAAGAGCAAAACTTGTTAAAACTTCCTTTGGAAGACTGAACTAGATTTTTAAGAACAATCTGTCTCAAACGAAAGGTATTTAACCATTGCATCTTACCAATACTTAGATATGGATGCGAAACTTGGATTAATTCTGTACGAATAACACTAAAGCTCCAGACAACATTACACAGCATGAAGAAGTGCATGCAAGGTAGAACGGAAACGCCATGAGTAGATACGCGCCCAAGTAAAAGTGGACGATGATGTAGAGATCGAAAAAAGATCGAAGTGGGAGTGGGCTGGGCATGTCGCCCGAACTACCAAGCATCGTTGGACAAATAAAATAATCCAGTAGTACCCAAAAGGCAGAACTAGACCTGTAAGAAGAACTAAGGCACGCTGGGTAGAATAAAAACGTAAGTAATCAGAGATTATGTGGCAGTAATGCACAAAGGACAGGATTTCTTGGGAACAACTTGAAGAGGCCTATATCCTGCAGTGGATGAATTTAGTCTGATGATGATGATTTAGAAATAAGCGTTTATCGTAATTAAATTTATATAATTTATGAATGTGTATAACATGGTCTGTGGCCTGGTGGTAAGACGCTTGTCTGCCGATCCGGAGGTTGCGGGTTCGAACCCCGCTGGAACCCAGATTTTTTAAAATAGGATTCCAGTCTTGTTAACACTGAGGCCCTATAAAAACATATTTCTGGTTGGTTGGAAGAGATTGCCACATGGCAATAAACTCTCCAGGTTAAAAAATGTTTTCTTACTAAACACATGTTTTCCTTAAGTAGTTCTACTTTAGACCTTTAAGAATATGTTCTCAAAAGAAAATTTAAAAATTCTCAATATTTACGAAGCTATAGCTACCATATATCATAAATGAGGCAGCAATTACGCCGCACCGGAATGACTCGGACAATAATCTCAAAACTTTAAAACGTTTTTCTCGAAACTACTTTTTTCGACCTGGTCGACATAAAATCTCAAGTTCTAATATATTCAACCGATTGCCTTAAAATTTGGTATGAAACTTTAATAAATGTTTTTATATCGTCCCTTCCTTGGAAAATACAAAAACATTTTTTTATTTAAAAAAAAAAAATTTGAAAAAAAGAGTAAAAAAAAAAAATTTTTTTCAGACAGCCGCCATTTTAAAATGTATCAAGTTTTTTTTTTATTTAGTCTGAAAAAACACCTGAAATTCACGCCTCTAGATTGGAATACCCCCTTAATATATGCAAAAAACGGGGAAGGATCTAATCTAATGGACGCAGCCACCTGGCCTATCCTTATACTAAACTTTTAAATATATTTATTTTGCAATATTTTTGATCTGTCAAATTAGTCTTTTAAATTCCCATACTATCTCTATTGTATGATATTCTTAAGTATCCCGCCGCCACTTTTTATCTCACCGATATTTTTTATCGTCTTTCCGATCACGGACTGGCGCTACGCTCAGCCAGATTGTTTATTGGCATTCAGAGTTCACTGCTCATCTCTTTTTACGTCGTCCTTTATTGTCAATGCAGTGAGATTCTGGAACCAGTTACAAACCAAAGGTAGACTCGCTCCGCCCTTGGCGTGCTTTATAACAAGCGACTAAAAAATTATTTCTGGTCAGTTATATAACGTGTTTCATTCCTGATTTATTTTTTCTTCTCCACCGTCCTTTCCTTTACGTTTGATTGACGATATCTCACTTTTACTTTAATATGTTTGTGTTCATAAAGTTCATAATTACGAATATATTTTGTAACCATGTAACTTGCTTTATTTTCTCTCTCTGGTTGGTGTGAAGAAATTCTTGCGTGGCAATACGCCCGCCAGATTGTATGTGCAATTAAATGTTAAATAAACATTTAATATGAGGTTGAGGTGCATGGCCGCGCGGTAACGTACTAGACTTCCGTGTGGAAGGTCACCTGTTCGAACACCACGCTATGCTACACTCTTCGAATGACACAGACATTTTTCCCGTCTAGTTTTCGGGGATATAAGGATACCAATGACTTCGGCCATATCTGTTCTTTAAAAAAAGTTCAATTCTTACTTAAGTAAGAACTTACTTAAGTAAGAAAGCCCTTGAGAAGAGTCTGACTTCTAAATCTTCTCCCTGGCTCCACCCCAACTCACTGTCTGCGAAGACTGTTGGGGTCAGCTCTCCCGGTCCTCAGGTTGTATGCTCTTCTGTCCCGGACTACGTCCCCCAGGCCGTGCCTCTGCATCAGGCTATCTTTTTGCAACACCAATGAATTATTTGGCCTTCTTCTGGTTGTTTTTCGAGGAAGATACATGGAGATTGCCTGGTTAACAATGTGATCGGGTGATCTACGTCCAACGTGCCCATACCATCTCAATCGCCTCTCCTCCATCTCTTACTGTTGATGTCTGTAACACCTAGGTTTCCACGAATGCGTGATCTTTTTTTTGTCTCTTAGGGACACACCAGCTGCCCAGCTTAGCATGCACATTTCAGCAGTTTCTAGTTGCCTAGAGTAAGAGTTAAACATCGCCCAGCATTAGAAGCCATAGAGGAGTACGGGTCTGACAATCGTTTGGTATACTTTTCCTGTTTGTTGATGTCTGTAACACCTAGGCTTCCACGAATACGTGAACTTTTTATTTTGTCTGTTAGGGACATACCAGTTTCTAGTTGCCTAGAGTAAGAGTTATACATCGTCCAGCATTCGGAGTCATAGAGGAATGCGGGTCTGACAATCGTTTGGTATACTTTTCCTGTTTATTGATGTCTGTAACACCTAGGCTTCTACGAATACGTGAACTTTTTAAATGGTGCTTTATAAAGGATAATTTTTACTATTTGTTAACATTTATAGACCAGTGTTATTCAAATATGAAAGTCGATTACGGTAACTTTTAAAATTCATGCTTAAAAATAAATATTTAAAAAAAATATGGTATTGGTAGAAGCAATCAGTTTAATTTTTAAACTTTGTATTTATTCAAACGCAAACAGTGGCCGTGATTCGATAGAAACGATGAATTAAATGCGTGGTTAATAGCGATTTATAAATGTTATATGCTTGAACTGTCAAAGTAAACTTTGGATACTGGATATCAGATCCTCTTAAAAATTCCAGCGAAATTCAAACAAGTAAATGTGCTAACGCAATCCGTTTTCATTAAATTTTATGGACAGAGTCAAATTAGGAATGTTTACAGGCAGCCCTCGTCTTTGACACATTCTAATTTCGCACAATTCGCTTTTCCTCGCATTTTTTTAAATTCAATTTTTTAAATATTTTTGTTGATAATGCAAAGTTGCCTAGAGTATTCTGTTTTATTCTCTATACAAAACTGTAATATATGGAACGCAATAAACAATATTGGAGACTCGTGGACTGAAATAAAAGAGTCAACAATGAAAGGTTCCTGGAAACAATTTTGCCCATAAATGATGAGTGATTTTATAAATTCTGAAGAAACTCCGGAAACTTATCACAGATGAAATAGTTAGCCTAATGAATTAACTAAACTTGGACGTCAACAACGAAGATGTTAATGAGTTCATTAAATCTCACACAGTACCTCTGTCAAATGAATACTTAATTGAGCAACAAGAGTTAAATGAAATACACAATGAAAGTGAGGAAAAAGAAGCTGAAAAAGTCGTTAAGACTTTGACAAACAGTTAAACATGGATCTGGATGGTTGTATGAGAGTTAAACATGGATCTGGAAGGTTGTATGGGAGTTAAACATGGATCTGGATGGTTGCATGGGAGTTAAACGTGGATCTGGATGGTTGTATGGGAGTTAAGCATGGATCTGGATGGTTGTTTGGGAGTTAAACGTGGATCTGGATAGTTGTATGGGAGTTAAACATGTATCTGGATGGTTGCATGGGAGTTAAACGTGGATCTGGATGGTTGTATGGGAGTTAAACATGGATCTGGATGGTTGTATGTGAGTTAAACATGGATCTGGATGGTTGTATGGAAGTTAAGTATGGATCTGGATGGTTGTATGGGAGTTAAACATGGATCTGGATAGTTGTATGGGAGTTAAACATGTATCTGGATGGTTGCATGGGAGTTAAACGTGGATCTGGATGGTTGTATGGGAGTTAAGCATGGATCTGGATGGCTGTATGGGAGTTAAACATGGATCTGGATGGTTGTATGGAGTTAAACATGGATCTGGATGGTTGTATGGGAATTAAACAAGAATCTGGATAACTGTATGGGAGTTGAACATGGATCTGGATTGTTGTATGTGAGTTTAACATGGAAAAGAGAAGGGAGTCAAATAAACGCTGTAAAAATGCGCACTTTGAGATAAATATACAGGTTGAAAATATATGACAGAATACGGCATGAAGTAAAAATATATAAATGTGAAATTATGGATGATGTTTTGAGTAAGATGAAAATGAGCACTCAGAGATGATTTGGGCATGTATAACGAATGAAAAAAAAAACTAACAAATAGATGTAACGTGTAAATGTGATTGGAAGGCGCGTGAGAGGAAGACCAAGGATAATATGATTGGATCAAGTAAATGGTGTTCTAAAAGAACGAAACATAGAAAGTGATAAAAATTGTAGAAGTTGTATTATATGGGATATGGATGTGGAATATGTTTAGGGTGTGTGTCAAAAAAGGAAACTCTGACGCTCTGTCCTCTTTGCTTACCCTAACAGAGAGATGGCATGATTAATGTATTAATACGCGACTTAAGTGACACATATAATAATTGATTTATTTTCTATACAAAGCTGTTTTATTCTTTACACAAAGCTGTTTTATTCTCTATACAAAGCTGTTTTTCAAACTGAATGTTTATTTCTTTAGTCAGATAATTAAATTTGTGTTTATTTTTTAAAAATAACGCAAAATAAATCTCTAGGAGATTCGATCCTGCGCTTGCCACCTATAATCTTAATGGAATTCGAGATATTTGAAGATCGGGAGCATTTAAATATCTTTCAGTCATCACTTTTTTTGGGGAGGAAATCAGAAAGAGGACAAAGAAATTTTTAGACAAACCATTGAATTCAAGTAGAAAATTTTACAAATATTTCCGATACTTAATACCAAAGAAAACAAAAAAATGGCTAACCTTCAGAAAAAAAAACCCAAGAATTTTTAATTGAGATTTAAGAGCTTTATGCCATTTAAAAGAAAGAAATGTGAGTGGAAGGCGTGAGAGATGAACACCAATAAACGCCTGGTTGGATTAGGTGAATGGTATTTAGAAAAAAACAAATGCAAAAAGACATAAAAGTCGTAGGAGTTGTGTGATAGGGTTTATGGATAGAAGAATAGATAAATGATGTGTTACGAGAAGAACTTCTGGCGCTGTGTTTTTTTGCCTACACTGACAGGGACATGGCGTTATGGTATGAAAGTAAAATATGCCCAACTTTTAGTGTTGGTGAGTGCAGATATTGAAAAAAAAAAATTTTAAGATTTATAATTTGGGTAGTAAATATTTATTTTAATGATCAAATATTAAACCAATTACAACATTATATACACTCTTGTGACACCCTTCAATATATCCGAACTCGCAAATCGGACGGATTATAGAAAGTGGGCTGGAATTAACGCTATTTGGCTCCATTTGTCACAGCATCTGGTATAGAACGCTTGGAATATACGAGTACACAGAACTCGCAGTTCGCAATTGTATTTTTTTTTGCAGTACAGTACATGAAGACTCAACAGCACTTACAAATGTTTAAACCGTACAGCTTTTGTTATAAAACCTTACCATCGAGAGTTGATCTCGATACCCCCGGGTAGATTTTAAGCAAAATACAATCTAAGCGATGGATTTGATAATGGCCTAAATACATTTCTTGAATCTTAGAAAAATAATTTGTTTCACTTTGTAGTGTCAGTATATTAGCTGGGACGACCAAGGTCTGAGTGAATGTGATGGAATACAAGTAGCCTGAACGAGTGGACTTGTTTTTGCTGAATAATTAGTGTAAGAATTGTTATCTAGTTATAAGTAGTATGTAGGTGTTAATTATTTCTAAGATCTCATATATTAAGATTGAATAAATAAAATAAAATGATATGTAGGAAAATAAGATTAAATAAGTTTATAAATTATAGCATATAATTAAGATTAGTTAAGTAATAAATTTGTATATAGGTAAAGCCTTGACAAATGTTTGTATAATAATTTACTTGTTTAATAAAAATTTTTTAAAAAAGTGTCATATTTATGAATTTTCAATAATAGAACCAGACCACTTATTTTTTATTTTTTGTTAACGACGCTTAAAGTTGAACTTAATTTTGTTTAAAATATATTTCTTCTAATTGTAATATGTACAGGAGAGGGGGAACGGAGAAGTTGCTAATAAGGGGATGGAAGTAGGTAAGCGTCAAAAGGGTGGTTTTGGAAAAGGGAAATACATATAATTAGCAGAGGACTATTATTGAAAATAACTTGATTGTTTATGATGTTGAGACCTAATTAAACACCTTTTTTAATCTTGGGAATTTATAAGTTGTCCAGCTGCAATCCCGTTCGACTCGTTTGCAGAATTCCCAAACCCCGATAAATATCAAACGAATACGTTCTTCCGATTAAGTGGTGATTGAACTCATAAACTCAAACAAAATTATTGTTATGGAGACATCTCAAATGTTCCCTAACTCTTTTTTTCAACATCCCTTTTTGTCCTTGCCTACATAAAAATAAATATAAATACATAAGTAAAACATTAAGTTAACATATTTTAAACGCTAACCATATTTATTTGTTAACTTAACACTTCTTTGTATTTGTCTGACGGACTTCGAGGCAATCTCTCCAAACTAACCAGACAAAAGCATGCCGACATGACACGCATGGCAACTGATAAAATGTTCACCATCCCTAGGGTTAAAACATTTATTTATTTATTTAACAATTTTATTGTAATACAATCTGGCGTGCTTATTGCCAGACGGCAATCTCTTCCAACCAACCAGACAAAATAAATGAAGCAAGTTACGTGGTCGCATAAATAATTTAAATGACTATCCATCCCCACGAAATCAATAAACATATACGTGAAAACATGCCCACGAACCCCACAAAGACGGACAATCACCCGAACATTATTTTTCATATAAACTGAGATATCATCAATCAAAAGGAAAGGAAGGGATGGTGGAGAGGAAAGTAAAAGAAAAATCAGGAATGAAACACGTTATTTTACTGACTAGAAATTAAGAGTTTTTTCAGTCGCTTCTTAAAGCATGCCAAGGACGGAGCGAGTCTTATATTGATTCAAAACATCTTTTGCCCAAAGGTAATATGCCTATTTAGCTCCCATGACATACAATGGGGTGCCGAATTCAATAAAGGTAAAGGGAGAAAAACAGTTTAGGCAGTCGATCGGAGCGTGGTTGTTATTGCGACAGGAGTTTGAGTGCTTGGGCTTGCAAGAGGAACGACTTGTGGAAGAGGTTTGTGTGAGCTCTTGAGTGTGGTGTTTTTTTGTTGTTTTATATTTAAATTTTCATATATACGTATTTTTTTGTTTGTTTCATGATTGTGTGCGGTATATTGAGGGATTAATGTTTTGGTCTGTCTGGAGTGATGAAATGTGAGGAGTTTTGATTTCGCGTGATGTATACATATATAATTGAGTGTCACTATTTGTCAGGTTGATGAGAATGTGCAACAGGGTTTTATATAATCCAAAATCGGAAAGAAGTATCAATTTATTTTTTCATGCTATGTGTCCTCAGTGAGATACAGACAAAATCCTAGTTTACTGGGGATACGACAAATGAAAGGCAACAAACCCAGATCCATTACAATTGTGTGTACGAATTAAATTACCTGTTGTTTTTTCGCCAATTATGTATATTTCTTGTCATGTATAAAAAATAAGTAAATAAAATATTTTTTTGCGATGAAATTCCATAAGCAATACAAATAAATAACACCAATAAAAGTGAGATATTGTCAATCAAAGGATAAAATAAGGGTCAAGTCAAAATTGAAATATCAAAATCACATTACTGATTTGAAATTAAAAGTTTTTTTAAAAATAGTAGTTTAAAACTTGCCAATGACATTAACTGGTTCCAGAGTCTCAATGCATGGACAGTGAAGAACAACGTTAAAAAAAAGAGCAGTGAACATGAAAAGAAAATAAACTTTTTTATAGTCTTATTAACGCCTTGTTAAATAAAATCAAAATACATGTTTACCATTGACGTTTGAAAAAAATGTTCGAAAAGCAGAATTTAACCAGAGTCGTGTGGTAGAAAATTTGGTTGATTTGAATTATCGATTTATTATACATATTATTTAATGATTTCTCCGACACATTTTTGAATATCAGGTTTCAGTGGAAATCCAAGATGGGAGTTCTGGAAACAGAGCTCTTCTTTTTAGTGCTGAGGAACGTGATCAATAATAGCAGCTCTTCTGTAGTCCTTCCAGTATTCCACTGTACGCAGAGCCTTTATCATTGGGAGACTCGTAGCACTCTTCACCTGATTGCTTTAGCACATGTGACCTACATCTGCTGATATGACCCTCCACATTCCCACAACTACCATGAATTTCTTCCTCCACATTTTCAGTCATCATGAATCAATGTGTACTGTAGACGTGTAGAGCAGTTGGTATTTAATTTGTAATGTACACGTGTTACACGCCCTTTTACTTTAACTTGTACTGTATACGTGATATACGTTTGTATGTCTTCATTCTATACTGTACACGTGTTACACAATGTTTTTTTAACTTATACTATCATATGTCCGTATTACGCGCATTTTGTCTTTCACTTGTACTTTACACGTGTTATATGAGATTTATCTTTAACTCATATTTTACACGTATAACGCACTTTTTGTCTTTGACTTGCACTTTACACGTGTTATATGAGATTTATCTATACCTTATATTTTACACGTATATATTTTACACGTACGTTACCGAGCTTTTTTTCTTTCATTTGCACTTTACACGTGTTATACGTGATATATTTTACACTTATAACGGGCTTTTTGTCTTTAACTTGCACTGTACATGTGTTATATGAGATTTATCTTTACCTTATATTTTACACGTATATATATTTTACACGTACGTTACCGAGCTTTTTTTCTTTCATTTGCACTTTACACGTGTTAAATGTAATATATCTTTCACTTATATTTTACACTTATTACGCGCTTTTTGTCTTTAACTTGCACTGTACACGTGTTATATGAGATTTATCTTTACCTTATATTTTACACGTATATATAATATTTTACACGTACGTTACCGAGCCTTTTTTCTTTCACTTGCACTTTACACGTGTTATAAATGATTTATCTTTAGCTTATATTTTACACTTATTACGCGCTTTTTGTCTTTAATTTGCACTGTACACG